>PQMF01000155.1:0-59285 GCA_003004485.1 Aspergillaceae sp. MA 6039 | reverse complement strand
GCCGAGAGGCAAGGTTGAGCAAGATCAAAGAGAGGGGGGGGGGGGAGCGCGAAGTTGGGGGACTGGTTGGCACACCAGTTCAGGACCAACAAGCCTACTATGAGGGAGATGGCGGCGCGGGAGGCGGAAGTGGTACAGCTACGAACCCAGGAAGAATTTTGCAAGCCGGAAGAACTGGCGGATGAGGTAAGAAGAATGATATATGTTCCTTGTACAGAGCGTGAGTCATTAATATCTTTTATGTGGTTTCTAGATAGCGGTCATGTTTGAATACCTCAGTTCTGCTGATACAGTGGCTCGCACGGACATAATTGCTGTTGACATAGATGGATACTTGAAATACCCGTTATGACCGCTAAAAGTGGCCGTGGTCCTTTTTGTAGTCTAGCGGTATCTTCGAGTCCACAAAAGTCAACAATTGTGATGTACGCTCGCGGTGGGAAGGCAGTTGGTGCCAATACTGACCTGGTTTGGGGCAATCTCTACACGATGAGGATCATGGTATCTGCCAGCTTGGAAGCCAGTGGTCCTCCCTGACTTGTATAGGTGACCGCTTTTGTCATGCTTGCTGTATTATTGAAATTTGGCAGACATTGGCATGGTGAACTAAGGATACAGAAGAGAGAGGACAGGCTAACATCGAGCAAGAGAGTCACGGGGGAGTGCGGATCGAGAGTAATCCCCAACAAGCAGGCCTAGGTGTTAGACCAGTATTTAAGCCAGTGTCATCAACCCAAGCGTTGTGGACCCAATTTCGGGGCACTCCAGCGGAAGACAGCATCGGGGAGACTTCTTCGGAAGACAGAGACGAAGAGGAATCAGTGGCTTCTACGAAGGAGGTCGCAGGTAAAGTACCACGGAACAGAATGAGTTTCCAATCTACCTTCAGTGGCGTGCCAGGGGAGGATGTCGAGTTATTCATAGACCAGTGTCGGCTTGCATGGTCAGGGACGACAGTTGAGGGAGAGGAAAGGAAGCTAGCCATCGCTACTACCATGATGTCTGGACTGCGGGACACAGCGGTAAGATTTGCGAGGGAGGCGCTTCCACTTTTAGCGGTCATAATGAGTATTTCTGGTATCCAATTAAGCCAACAATTACCGAACCCCTGGAAAACCTTTGGACTGAGCCAAGATCTAATAAGAGATGCAAAGAAAGACTGAGCCAATATAAGTCTTGGGAGAGCTAAAGGGATCCATCTAGAGTCGGTGCTTCAAGAGTCTGTTCAAATGATCTTGTGGGCTGTAAGGAATAGATATGATCTCAGCGGTTCTTCTCTTATGATGGTGTTAAGATAGATACGGGTATCCAGATATATGCATCTACTATCCTACAAGTACCCCGAAAGCAAGTAAGTAACTATCAAGTAAGTAACCATGGAGTATGCGAAATGATCTAAATTTCAGCGTAAGGATTTTGCTGTCAGAAAATCTAAATTTTGTCACTTCAACTTGGCCGCTATGGCCCGCCGTACTGTAAGCGGTATACGCTGAATGCATAGAGAAAATAAGCGCTCGCTAGTGTGTACAATAGTCAAGAATATACTCATTTGTTAAATTGGATATTATCTTTAATCTGTATTCTATGACAGCCTTTATATTGACCTTGAGCTAATAGTTTGTATAGTTATGTTCCATGTGACCATATAAATGGAAAGCGGTAACCAGCACCTCTAAGAGATTCCTATGGATATACTTTAGATCCCACCATAGATCAAGCATGCACAGACTTGGATTGAACAATGCTCTCTAAATGAAAGCCATCATCATCAGATAGTTACAAGTTTGCCCTGTCCCTCTTGCATTGGACAGGCAAATCCCTTCCTCGTATATTTCTGGTGTGATACACTCTTGACATCATATAGAAGTCCACAGGATTTCAGTCTTTGATGATATCATCGTGCGAAGCCCAACGGTATTTATTCCATACAACCCCTAGCCAGACCCCATCAATGAAAGACACCTCCCAACTCTTAAAATAAATAATTTTAAACAACTTGTCATATAATTTTCTATCCTAACCATGGCTCGCATCTTCATCACTGGTTCCAGTGATGGCATTGGCCAGGGCGCAGCCCGTATCCTTGCTGACTCGGGCCATTCAGTTGTCCTCCACGCTCGGAACGCAGACCGTGCTGCATCAGCCCACAAAGCTGTCCCCAAGGCTGAAGCTGTGCTAGTGGGCGATTTGCGGTCCATCTCTGAGACAAAGAAACTTGCAAAACAGGCCAACGAACTGGGTCAAGGGCCTTTTGATGCGGTTATACATAACGCCGGTATTGGATTCGGCTCCACGTCCAGCCGAGAAATCACCGCGGACAAACTGTCGGCCGTGTTCGCTGTCAACACGCTGGCGCCATACATCCTCACATGTTTAATGGACAAGCCCAAATCACGGCTACTGTTCATGAGCTCGGACAGCCACTATGGGGGAGACGAGAACCTGAAGAATGTGACGCAATCCCACTCGTATAGCGACAGCAAATTGCATGATATGATGCTGGCCAATGCCTTTGCCCGGCGATGGGGTGATGAAATCCAGGTGGTGAGCATGCACCCGGGCTGGGTGAGGACCAAGATGGGAGGCTCAATGGCTCCTGGGGGGTTGGATAAGCCAATCAAGGCGCTGGCAGACTGGGCAGCTGGACAGGGGAAATTGGCTAGCTTAAAGAGTGGAACATTCTTCACCCCCAGTGGGGAGGATTCAAAGCATCCCGGGGCGGGTAATGTGAGCAAGCAGGAGGAATTATTAAAGATTTGCCAGGAAGTATCTGGAGTACCGATTCCAGAAAAATAAAAGCTGAAGATATGTCCTTATATTTGACATTGAAGATTCAGAAAATTTACCAAAGTGATCTTACCGATATCTCAAAATAGAGAAAGCTGTCGGAGTAGGCGCCGCGCAGAAATTCTTGTATAGCGCCTTGAGATTGTTCGTCGTACCTAGCTCGGCATGATTATTTGCTAGAATCCACGTACAGTTGCATATACGGCGATAATTCCTGTAGGTCTCCTGGGATGAGATTTCGAAGAAAAACGGGTCCCAACCTCCCGACACTGGCAGGATATAGGAAAGACCTTTCCAGAGATGGTCAATCTATTCTATCAACATAATGAAGATGTTTTGCTGAACCCGTCCTTTTTCGAGGAGACTCGGTCCGACGCAGTAGGTTCCTCGTTCATAATAATCAAACCAATGGCTCGATTCCAGGATGAGCTAGTGCAGTTGAAGTATAATTTTGATTGCAGGGGAAATGGCGTTGACTAGCCTGTTTGACCGGAAATCTTGATAGCAGAGTGATCAAGTGATTATTGCTTGTATCCAGAGGCATTTCTAGCTACCTGGCCTAAGCGAAATACTAGCATAAGTAACCAACCCTAACTACCTCAATGTACAGTACTTATGTGTCAGAAAAACGAGACCCAACCTTCCTTACTTGGTACTCGTCCCCCATCCCTCTAAGTTGACGGTAACCGGCTTTCGTCCTGTCCGCGTGATAACCCATTTCATCTCTTGGCCGGACTTGTTGACCTCCTGGTGTTCTGCGTACCTGTGCCATAGTTACTCATCTGTCGCACGCTTCACACTCTTGCGAAGATGCAAACTTACGCAGGAATTAGAGCGAAGTCGCCCGGCGAAAGGTCTTTCTGCTGCCTCCCTCCCTCGAAGACAATGCTACCGTGACCATGCACGGCATACACAACAGTGTCCTGCTCACCGTGGTGGTGGACTGCAGAGCAGGAATGGGGCTGTGCCAGCATCACTGGAAGATAAGGTTAGGGCTCGCAAGGTTCTCAGAAGCATCCCCAGGCAATTGAATTAGCCCTAGGGCCGATATCCGGACAACAAACCTAGGGAGCAGATCCCATTAGATTTGTCGACAATCGCGCCTTTCCGAACCATACCCTCTGTCTGTCCTCCTACGGAGATATTGTATCAACATTCAACCTTATTAGACTTGTTGAGGCGCATCCATCTTTACCTGTTTCGTCGTCTAGCTCCGACGATCTTGTTACTTCGACTGTGTTGGCCATCGTGATGAGTTTCCCGATCGTTTAGAATATCGATTGTGATCTGAGGCAGTCATATATATCGTAGTATGTGAGAAAGCGGGGATACCGAATGCAAGTGAAATAGTACCTGACGTCACTCGCGATAGCGAACAAATTAACGGGCTCGGCCGAGTATTGTCCCCGCGTGACATATTAGCCCTAATATATATCTCTCTCAACGGTCCCTTGAATGCACTGTAATCCTACAGCCGATAACTGGACGCTTGATTTTGTCGGCCCATGTGTCGGCCCGTAGGGTCGATAGGGGAGCACGTGATACGTTTCGTTTGTATAGGACTCCTATATGTAGCCAGATCTCTCTGGCACCTCTCCATCTTCTCTCATTAACCTATCAGTCAATCAATCAATCTATCTATTGCCTAGCATTCGTTGCTATCCCCCATCTTCATTTATCTGCAGATTTACTCCAAGTCAGAGACAATATTATAGGCATCAAATGCCATGAAGGTCGCTAAATATTTCTAGTTGGTCTATGTACTGCCCTAAGTTTCGTTCCCTTTGAATGCTTCTCCAAATGCATCCTCAGCTCGAAAGTTCCGCCGACTAGGGTTTCGTTCCAGTCAAGACCCACTTCTCATCAGTTTTATGTGTATCGTTTCGAAGTAGCCCGAATTTCCGCGCCAGCCATTCCGCACTGGTTAGGACTGGGGCTTGGGGGTCACTTTTGGGAATCACACGACTTTTGAGACCTCGCATGGGGGTATGGTCCTCCGCCCGCTGAAGATATGCGAAGGAATACCGGGTCTTGAACGCCTCGGAAGGAAGGGGGCTGACACGGTGTAAACACGATTGAAGCAGCCCATTCGACAACAAGGACATGCCATCTCCCAGATTGACTATGGCGTGATCGAGCTTCGGGGCCACGTACGCCCAGTCGTGTGCGCCTTGTGGCAGCACCTGCAGCCCGTTCTGTCGAGTGAAGAGAAATGTGAGGCTTCCAAGGTCGGTGTGAGGAGTCTGAGGAGGACCCCGCTCAGAGATTGGCTGTGGATGATACTTGAGCAGACGAATGATATCTGGTGACGGTTCACTGGGACGATGAAAGTTTTCAAATGACTCGGAGGGTTCCACAGCTAGCGCGGAGGCCAGGCTCTTGAAGATAACTTGACTCGCAGCTTGGATTGAAGTCGTGAAATGTCGAAGAGTGTCCATATGAGAGTCAACAACTTCCGGTCGGGGAAAGTTCTCAGAACCGCCTTGTTGAAGCACGCCGTCTTTGGGAATCTGAATAATGTTTAATTGATCTAACCATAGCAACAAGAGCATGGAAAACTTACAGCGTAGCTTTCGAACCCGTCCCGCTTGCCACCAACAGCTAGAAAAATGTCAATAATGGGTAAGCCCTTTACTAGATGGTCTATAGCGTAATTGCTCACCTCCAAAGTTCCTTCCCATGGGCTTATATCTGCTAAGGCATCCGTATCAGGCCATGCATCGAAGAGTGAGCCCAGAAAACCATACCCACTGAGTTTCATTTTTCCCAGCTTGCCGGGAGAGCTGTCCACGTCGTAGCGAAGTTTTTCTTCTTCTTCGAGTCCGAATAACTCTTCTGATAGAGAAAATATGCCATTGACGGAATCCAGAATACCATGCTGCTCTTTCAGTCCGCGGAGATCGAGGTAGAAGAATCCGTCACGGACGGCAGCTCGAAGTAGACGATTGACCTCGCTTTCATCTTCAGCGTAGAGACGCCCCAGATTGATCACCTGAAGATCTGCCATAGGGACATTCGAAGGGAGAGACTCGACACTCTGGTGCTCGACTTGGTTGTTTGCGGAAGACATGATGAACTGATTGTAATATGTTGAGATTTTTAACGATGTTGAACTGAGAACTGATCAGGCCTGGGTGTTCAAGACCCTTTATATAGCTAACAATTGGAAGCATATGTAAGCCAGCAGTGTAGCCAAGAGAGAGAGAGAGAGAGAGTGAAGGGTGAATGGGTGTGAGCAGGGTAAAGCAGGAGAACTATCTGCAAGCAGCAGAACCATTCACAAGCAGTGAGGCCAACCAACCAATGAGAGAACAGAAGAAGTGAGTGAAAATACCCAGTCAGACATATATAATTGAATGTAATTGATAATTGCATGCAATGAATGCCCCCTATATTGTCCCCATTCAATCCAACCCATCCTCTTATTCAATACTGCTTTTGGAAGGACCTTAGCTAGTCATAGATAATATCTACACACACACTGTTTGAGGCTCCAAGAACAATGATAATATCCAGGCATAAATATTGAAAGTCACATAGCAGCCTTTCAGACTTCACTCTGTCTGGGTGAGTGATCTACTGTCACTGCCCACCCACATTTAAATCTCCCCATTGGCTCTTTTTTTTCTTTCAACTTTCTACTGCTCTTGCTGACCCCCTGTGACTGCCACTGCCTCCACTTCCTGCTTCTTTTACTCTGCCCTCTGCTTCACTGCTTATGTTCTTTGTTGATTCCACTCTTTGCTGCTCAATGTGCCCCTGACTTTTCTTCATGCTGAAAAGTACAGTTGTCTGCGCTATGCTTAGCAACCTGGAAAGGTATTCTTAATTCTATGCTAAGCCTATATCCTACATTTACAAAGTTAAGGCTGATAACAGTCAGGTGTGTTTATATAGCTTTCCTTTTATAAGGAAAAAGTGCTCTAGTAATTTTACCCTTCCTATTTGTACATAGCTAGCGCCCACCGGCACTTCACGCTCCTGTGGGTATCTGATGTCTCTTGCTGGGCTGTAAGCCGGATGACGATTTGCCGCAAACGTGACGCGCTTGAGACCCGCGAAATTGAGGTGAGCGGACAGATGCTTTCCTTTAGGAATTTGGACATCATAGTATCTAACATCAAGAGCGCCAACGCTCTTGAAGGTGGGCGCTATGAATAAGTCCCTCAATATCAAGTTGGACATCATATGCTGTTCTACATAGTATGAAGGAATTATTACATAGGTGAGTCACATAAACAAAGACATACATTCACAATTAACTGGAAGGCTACAGGTTATTATCTACAGGATCCCGTCAACATCAATCCAACATCTGTGCTCTTGTCATGTGTACGCAATCAAAAGCCATCCAGGGCATTTATCCGCATTTCAATTTGCTTAAAGAGAGGGTGTTCTCTCGTCAAATGCGTCCCAGCGTTTTCGAGCGCAATCCGATAAGCGTCCAGGGCCCTAGCAACTTGGTCTCGCAATTCGTAAAGCTGACCGAGTTTCCACATTCCAAAAACATAATCGTAATGTTCACTGCCACGAGACTCCTTGATTATTCGAAGGGCGCTCTGCGTGAGTTTTTCAGCCTCGTCTAGACGGCCTTGACGTGCATATACCCGTGCAAGCTCCCCGCATCCCATGACAACACCAAGATGCTCGTCACCTAGGCTCCGTTTTCCAGCCGCAATCCCACCCACCAGCATATCTTCTGCCTCGTTGAGACGCCCCAACTCCACATGGACCTTGGAGAGATAACACAGTGCCCACAAGGTGTAGGGATGCTCCTTGCCCAGCTTTTCCTTGCGCTTTTCGTACACTAGACGCATCATTCGCCGAGCCTCTTCTCGTTCCTCAAGATCTAACATAGCCATGGCGAGATTGCTCATTGTCGTCAGGGTCTCTAAATTTTCCTCGCCTAAAATGTCCTTTCTGACCTCCAAAACTTTCTCGTGCAGCGCTTTACTCTCCTTGTACCTTTGCCATGAACCTAGTGTTACGCCGAGATGGTCTAATGCAATGAGCGTATCCAGATCCTTTGAGCCCAATGCCTCGCTTGACAGTCCTGCAGTGTCTTCAAGTACACGCAAAGACTCGACATATTGCCCATTTAGCCAAAATGAATGGCCCAACTTTGCCATAGCCTGCAGAGTCTCACGATGTGAAAGCCCAAGACGCTCCATGCGGACATTGACAACCTGATTCTGTAGAGAGATGCAATCTTTCAATTGCCCTAAGCCCCAGAGGATGTCAGCGAGAAATAGGGTCGCTCTCTGTGTGATCTCGTTGTTATACCCCAGGGTCTGTACCGTTAAATCCTTCACCATTGAGAGGTAATGGGCTGATTGAGAAAAACGACCTGACTGAGCATATAAATAGCCGCACTTGGCAGCAGTTCTAGCTTGGGCCCGCAGAATGTAGAACATGGTTGGCAGAATCATGTTAAGTCCTATGAATGCAAAGTTACCAGGCCGACTGTTGAAGATCTTTATTTCGACGGTATTTGCTCCGATGCATTCGTCGAGGTGAGGGATAATGTCTTTCAGAAATGGTGAATCAATTTCATGGTCATTTCCCGATGGCAATGTAACAGCCTCGAGGAGGGTATTCAGGGCAACATGAGCCCAGACTTTTCGTTGGCTTGGGTGTATGCGATCCTTGGCCCAGGCATGTACTAACGGATGCAAGTAGAACTTTCTAGTCCCTTCTTCGTAGCTAATAAGAGAGCATATGTAAAGCTGTTTGAGTATAGTCTTCACATAAAGCGGCTCTGTATCTGCAACATCTCGTCGGAGGAAACGTGGCAGCAAAATTGGAGGCTGAAGGCGCTTAGCCAGGGCTTCACTGAACGTGGGTGGAGTTGCGGAGGCCTGCCGATTCTTCAGAGCCCTTTCGAATATGTCTACACGAATGTTCCGAAAGTGAAAAAAACTGATAATATTGAGGATCTCTATAGCGTCCTGGCTCTCGATGATTTGCTTTCTTTTAAGGTAGTCAAAAGACAGATCGAACGCTGAGTAAATGTCGTCTTGCTGAGGACTGGAACTAACTTCCGAGGGTATGGTTTCAGAAACGGCTGATGCTCGCTGGCGCCTTTTTAGGTAGTACTGATGGAACCCAAGATATTCCGTCAAGTTGCAGAGTTTTTGGGCTATAGCAGTTCCCGCCTGTTTTACTGGGAGCGCCAGATATCCCAAGACCCTTGTGACCTCATTACCGGCGGTTTTAATCGAATAGTCCCAAGGCATAGAGATCCTGGCTGACCTCAGAAGCAGATAAAGAGCCTCCTCTTCTTTGAGGCCCCCGAGCTCTATGCTCCCTACATTCCCGTAGTCCTGGAAGTCTCGGTTCCTTGTCGTTACTAGGATATGCCCTCGATTTCCCGGGGGAAACAAATTGGGAAGATGGATATCAGGGTTGTCGGTATTATCGATTATAAGTAACCAAGGCTCGCGGATTTGTGAGAGGAAGTATTTTCCTGAGCTCTCCGTACCTTCCAAACCACCTATCTTGCCGATCGCAGAGTAAGACTCTGCTGCGAGTCGTAGAGTGGTCGCGTCAATCGTAAAAATGGCCCAGTAACTATGTCTAGAGTCAGTACCAAGTAGGGCTTTTAATTTCCATATGAAATACACAGTGCTACTTACCGTTCTCGGTTATCATAGGCGAAATTTGTGCATAACTGACTTTTTCCAGACCCAGCAATTCCATGAATCACAAAACGTTTTTGACCTTGCATGCTGAAGCTGATATCCGTCGAAAGAAAAGCCTCTCTGATTTTCTTATAAGCGGTCGTCCGCCCAATGTAGTTATCCGAATGAAGCATGCGGGTAAAGTAGTACTGATTACGCGTCTCTTCTCTTCTGGGTTCGCTAAGCGACAGATCCGAAAGCTTGTCAGGTAAAGAGAAACGAAAGTCAGTAAGTTCTTGGGCTTCGTTAATTCTTGCTCGGGCCACGGCGTCATCAGCTTCTTTCCAACGATTGAAGATGATGTTCGGCGACATCCGACAGTATCTTTTCAAAGTAGAGAGCACTGTTCGATAGGATGGGCTCGACTCTGAGAGCTTGATCATCTGTGAATGCGTTGCGCCGACAATAGCGCATTTTGGGGCGTCGTATAAGACCGGTGCAGCAGAAGCCTGATCAACAAGGAAGTCAACATAGCCACCGAAGTCTGTCGGCATTCCTTCCCAGAAAAAAGTTGTGTGGAATTTCTTCATCAAAGGTGCAAACAGGTTTGTGATTGTCTCCAGGCTAAGTAGCTTCACCCTAGGCATTGACTGCAGATGCTTGACTCGCCGCGACTCAGAAGTTGTAACTGTTGAAGACTGCAGAAGGAGCCAGTTCGCTATATTGATATGGCCGTGCGGGGTCCCAAAGAATAGGATGGCAAATGTCGAAATATAAATGTCGTTTAAATGGACCACATGGGAAGAGGTAGAGCTCGCTGAGTGGGCAAGCGCTTTCTTGACCACTAACCCCCCCAGTCCATGACAGACGAATATTATAGGTCGGCGCTCACAGTTTTCGAGACTCCTGTCTCCTTCTAAATCTGCGACCAAAGTAGTCCCAAGACTCTGGATCTTCTCCACGATTCGTACATCATCATATGAAGTTGGCGATGCTTCGTATCCGAATGACAGTATTCGCGCTTTGGGAATATGAAAGGGAACTAAGTCCCTCAACCAAAGAATGCCTGAGTCCGGTTCTATCCAGGCACTGACGGGATCTTCGTGTAGACCATGAACAGCGACAATGCTGATATCGACTTTTGTTAGCTTTATTGGGAAATATTAACGTGGGTTCCGTTGCACAGAATAAGCGTACTCAACCGCGTCACTATATCCGCCTCCTCGGCTTTCAGTGTCAGGTAAATCAAAATTTCGCAGGTATTGAAGCCCTAAGGGCATTGTAGCAGATTCTGGTAGACTGGAAATTCGTACTAGCTCAGAATGATTATAGCTTTGTCGGCCCAGCTGCGTCTGTAACAGAATTCTGCAAATTTTTGTGTAGTGTAAATTAGATCAGGCGGTTTAGTACTTAACGAAAACACTTGTCTGTTACTCCTTCTCTGGGATATACGATTACTATATCACAGCCTTCTCTCGTCCAAACAAAGGAACGGGGCGGGACGGGGCGGCGGCACGGGAAAGGGGAGCGGGGCAGTGAGGCTTAGGTACCCTGCAGGAGCCGGCCTTTTTAATTCGATACCCGCACGGGGTAGTTGTGATGGCCATGGATTCATATCCGTCTGCGGCTACACTTCGTCCAATCCAAGCCTTCCTGTTAACGCCGGGTTATAATTATCTGTGGGGTACCGGTCACTCACATGCCACCGGCCAAAACAGATAAGGTCCCAGTTGCTCCTTAACGTTACAGTCACAACTATCTACTACTAATAAATACTCAAACAAAGTGAGGGAGCATACCAAGTCAACATGGCGATCCAATCCGTGATATATGGTGTCTTTCTAGCCATCCTTGGTCACGTTTTCTATCGCCTAGTCGTACGTTACAGAGATTACCAGGCAAGTAGTCTGAATGGAACCTGACTGGGGCAGAAGACTCGGCTAACTACGAGTAGAGATATAGCAAACTGGGGCGTCAACATGGCTGCGAGCTGCCTCCAGAGCTACCCAAAAAATGGCCTCTGGGTATTGATCGAATAAAAGAATTATGGACATCCAACGCAGAGGGTCGGCTTCTTGCATTCTTGTGCTCGATAGCAGAGGATTACGAACCTGGGAATAGCCTTTATCAATATCTGCTTTTCGGACCGCGAGCTTTTCATGTTTTACGCCCGGAGAATGTGGAAGCCGTATTGTCTACAAACTTCAAAGGTATGCCGTGACACTATAACATAAACATGCGTCCATCTCGATCACGCTTTGCTTATGCTGCGCAGATTATGGCTTTGGCTCGAGGCCAGACATTTTTGCCCCGCTATTAGGCAGTGGCATCTTCACCCAAGAAGGTCCTTCGTGGAAGCATTCCCGCGAGCTTCTGCGGAAACAATTCGCTCGGGTCCAGAGTCGCAATCTAACCCATTTTCATGAGCATGTTGATAACCTAATACTTTGTATGCCATCAAATGGAGTTGTCGACCTCCAACCGCTATTTTTCAATTTGACACTTGACACAGCAACGGCTCTTTTGTTCGGAAAATCAGTCTACAGTTTGAAAGCAAAAAACGCTGACCAGGATGCTGGGAACAAGGTATTTGCTGAAAGCTTCAATATAGCACAGGAGGGCTTGGCAAAAAGGTTTCGCATCGCACCTTTCCATTTTCTTTACAATCCCTCGGTATTCCAAAAGGCTTGTGCGAACGTCCATCGATTCGTTGAACAGTACATCGACAGCTTAAATTTAAGTGAGAATGACTCTCTTGACGATAAGTCGTACGGCTTCATTAAACAAGTTGCACTGGAGTCCGCAACTAAACAGGACCTGCGTGATCAATTGCTCAATGTGCTTCTTGCCGGAAGAGACACCACTGCCTGCTGCCTGGCATGGACATTGTATGCACCCGGGTACCAACATCCCCCATTGATTACTTGAGAAGCTAATACAACCAGTCGCCTGCTTGTTCGACATGACCATGCAATGTGTCGCCTCCGAAAGGAAGTATGCTCGATCATGGGAGACTCGTCACACGCCACCCGAGAGCAAATCAAAAAGATGCCGTATCTTTCCTATGTAATTAAAGAAAGTTGGTAAGCCTATATTTCAGTAACTCATTCATGGTTTTGACGATTTCCAGGCTTGCGGCTCTACCCCCCTGTGCCCTTGAACAATCGCGAGGCCACACAAACAACTATACTACCTACTGGTGGCGGCCCCAATGCAGATCGTCCCATGTTAGTAAGGAAAGGGGAATTGGTCGTCTTTTCCCAATACGTTAATTCACGTAAAAAGAATATATATGGGGTTGATGCAGACGAATTCCGCCCGGAAAGGTGGGAGACTGGCGAGCTAGGTCAGATTGGATGGGCATATTTTCCTTTTAACGGCGGTCCGCGACAGTGCCTAGGCGAGGATTTCGCCCTGATGGAGGTTTCATACACAGTAGTGAGGCTTCTGCAGACCTTTCCATCTATATCTCTGCCCAAAGGGGAGCCATCAGAGGCTGTTGGCAGTGAAGAACAGCGGCTCACTCTGGTTCTTTCAAGTGCGGATGGCTGTCGGGTTGATGTTCAGTCATCCTAGTGTCAAAAATGGTCTTAACCAACTTAAGGAATGCGTTGCGATAGGGTGGAGAAGAGCTCTTCTATACAAGACTACCACGATCGGCGGGGAAATGCATATATGGAATTTAAGAAGACTATTTCATGTACAACGCACGCCTAAACTAACTTTATGGTCCATGTCCTGCACGATGTTAGGGGCCAATATAACGGACTGGGGCTGCTTCATTATCCATCTGTAAAACATGAGACTCCTCTCGTAGACGGGGTGTGTCGGTTCTATTCAGGGCATCTAGCCACGGATGTCCAAGCTCAATGCCTCTCAAGTTATCGGCAGCCTGATACATCTGGTTTTCTTGTAACGCTTTCTTTGCCCTATTGTGTCTTATGTGGGCCGCCTCAGGCGCATCTCGAGCGTACCTCCGAAGCGCAGATATTGCGGTTCGGAAGCCTTGTGAGCGATTGTCGTTAAATTTGCACATCTTCCTGTGATCTGCCGCAATCCCACATCTCTCTGTATTATCGAGGATCGGTGCGGCGCTGGTTTTTTCAACGACATAGTCCTTGGTGTACTTCAAGTCTGTTTTTTCCTGCTCCCAAAAAAAGTAGATATGAAACTCAGCCATAAGGGGGGCAAACTGGTCGTTAATATTCTGAAGAATTTCAGACTGCTCTTTCAGCGCGTCCACAAGGCCGTTCTCAAAGTTGGCGACGTTGCTTGGCATTGCGAAGCGGACGAACTTTTGTAGGCTTCCCAGGAGTCGAGCTTTGCTTGACCCGTGGTGTGGCGTGCCGAAAAACAGGATAGCGTAGGTACTCGTATAGATCGATTGGATATGTGCTAGCTTCGGGGCTTTCCGGCTAGCAGAATAAGCTAATGCCTTTTTCTTTATTAGCGAGGCGTTTCAAAGTGAAGGCAAATAGGAAGGTTAAGGAGAGCGACGGAGAAGGGCGAGGAGCAGAAGAGACTGAACGTACCCTCTTAACTATGATGCCACCAAGTGAGTGACATAAGAAAATTATAGGCCTTGTGCTCGCATTTTCCAGCTAGAGATGGGTTAGCACAGAGCATTGGTTAAGGCAGGCAAATGGACGGGGTCATCGGGAGGAGGGAATTCACGGACATCTCTATCTGCTTCAAGTTGATGCACAAGGGTTTGAGCATGTTGGAGTATCTGATCTGAGCTGGTTGGTCCCGTGATGGATGACACATTCGCATTATATCCCCAAACCAGAACCCGGGCATTTTGGATATATTTTGGTAAGAAGTCTGGGTGATCTAGCCAGCAAATGTTTTTCGCGCGTGACGTCCACGTCATAGTAGCATTTCCATTGAGCCCATGGACAGCAACAATGCTTTGTTTTCACAGATATCAGACAAGAATACATTCAGCATGTCGCAGTTGGGGGTGTATCACTTACTCTACCTCTGCATTAGCAGGGCAGTACAGTTGCTCCACCCCGAAAACTTGCTGGGAGCTCTCCATTATCCGGTGTTTATGTAGGGAGCCTGTGTTCGCTTCTTTCTTGCTGTTCAAGAGTGTTACAGTCCTAGTCACAATTGTCCATCCAAATTTGTGGGGAGCGAGCGTTCGTACTTTTTTATACCACTATACCCCTCTCTGCTCCGCCCTCTGGCGGCTTTAGTCGCAACACCATTGGTAAGCCTCATGTGCATGCCATGCAATCGAACCCTAGCTGACGGCGTTGATTGGATATCTACGCGCCATTGTCATCTTTCCTTGATACCAAATCCATTGCATGTTAATCTGCCAAACATCGTGCGGTCAGTAATCACATTTCCTAAAATAGTTTCGAAAACACCTTATCGCGCCAATTTCCATCTTGGAAAGATCAGCACATAAATGGGCGTTCGGCTGACGCCGTCCGTGGTTCCTAGCTCGCCCAATTTGACGCCAGAGATCCAATGGAGTCAGCTAGCTTCACCAGAAGGATTCTATGCGAAGGCTGCAGCCCATACATTGCAGGAATCAATCCAGGCAAAAGAAAAGTTCACGAATATATGGGCGTTTTTATCAAGTGGGGAAGCGCTGCGAAAATATCAGAAGCCCAATGCCTGTATGTCATTTGTTAACTTCTCAATGGTGGTGTCTGAGTTCTTGAGTTTAACGGATGGCGCACATATGGAGGTGAGAATTTCATTTATATTGAGCATATCCAAGGGCAGACTCTGGAGCAAGTATGGGATGCAATGGAGCCCAATGAAGGAACTACAATCTGCAGCGAACTTCAGGCATCTTGTGAGTGTTTACATCAGTTCGAGCAGGACTCAGAAGACATATTTATAGGCAAGTGTCTCACACCACACGATGCTTTGCCTATGCAAAATTTTCAGTGTAGTTGGTGAATCCAAATGCTATAGTTAATATTTTTATTGATAACACGATCTAAATACAAACAGGCAATTAAGAGCATCACACATAATAACCAGTAGAATATGCCTATATCTGAAAAGAACAACCAAAAAGGGAAAGGCACACAACTGAAAATTTTTAGATTCAGGAGGTGTCTCTGCGGACCACAGCTTCACAGTACTGCTCCAGGGCACTCTGGATGACTGAGCTGACGCTGCTTGTAACAAAGCCTTGCTCAACAAGTTCCTGGACATAGTCTTGCAGCAATCCTGGCAATTAGGTGCCTACCTCGGAATTTAGTTTTAAACCCTCTTACGCCAGGAAGAATAACATACCAATGGATCAAAAGGATCAGGGTTATGGTCAGAAGGCACTACCCTTGTTAAGACAGATTCAAGCTGATCATGTGCCGTGGTGTCTGCGGATGGCTGTCCATTGCCAACAGTATCAGATATATACTGGTCATCAAATTGGGCCAGTGTAATGATTTGGTGCTTGCGCTTTGTGACACTGAAGTCGTAGTTGCGCTTGAATTCAACGAAGAACCCCGTGCCTGTAGTCTTAGTGACATGGATAAGCTTTCCCACTTTCCCCTTGTCACCTGTGGGTATGAAAACAGCAAAATGGGCAGCTCTGGAGTCATTTGGAAGCAGGGCTAGGTGAACTGTGCGAGGCATTGTCTTGGCATGCAAAGAGGATATTTAAAGGCTTTTGTGAACTTGAAGGTACGGCTAGACTACCAAAATGACCATGGCCACTGTTAAGTGGTCATTACGGGTATTTCAAGTACCTGCCTATTCAACAATATCATTAGGGTCACGAAACCTCCAGATCGGGTCCTGATGTGAGTCAGTTGGATTAACAGTCGGCCCGAAGGCGCCACATCCTGAGTTAGATAGGACTCAGCAAGCACTCACTGAGCAGTGAGTGTATGTGCAGTCAAGCAATACAGTATATCCCCTTTGTCATATTCCTGATCCTTAGTTCTTTTGAATATGGCCTTCATAGCGTTGACATATGTCGAACCCTGATCTCTCCACTTCAGAGACAGGACAGGACCCGGCCCGATCCGATCACTTGTCGTGTCATGGCGCGGGAAAACCTGCTGAGGCTTCGGAGATGTCGACAAGGGGCGATGGAAATTCGTAACAGAAAAATAATCACAGATGGTGGTCAGGCTGGCATGGAGTGCTCGGTCGAGTCTCTGATTGATCAGGCTGGAGAATGGAGGAACCTCCGCGTGCCTGCCACTTGTCAGCCCTAATTCATGCATTGCCGACAATGTTACGAAGAACATGTGGTGATACTAAGTAACTACACTTACTATGAAAAGAATACATATCTCAGTCCATTAGTGCACTCCTCTGTCCCACCATACATATAGATGGCCTTCACCTCCCTTCGTCAATGGTCCAAGCGCAAAACAACCGTTTTTCGTATAATATAATGGGGCGCCTAACTGGATCCAAGGGAGATGGAACCATAGATCATCCCTTGGAGGCAGAATTGCATTGCAAGTTAATTACTTAAGTTATTGTCTAGCAGAGTGGCATGTGACTCTAGTTAGCAGTTAGTTATTAATTCTTGGTCTCCACTGAAGAGATCTCATGCCGTATGCATCCTAACTAAAGCTCATCCAGCCATCACTCGAAGTAGCAATGGGAAAAGGGCAAAAATAACTGTTCACCGGGCTTGGAATAGCCGTTTTCAACCGTTGAAATAGAGGTTCTCATATGCGTTGTCGGGTATAGAAAATTGATCGAAGTCATCTGCCATGACCATATCTTGGAACAGGTTCTCATGGCTATTTTCGATAGACCATGAAAAATCATCCCGCTGCCAATCACCTTGCATCGGTGTGATGGGAACCTCGTTTGTATTTGGGCTGAGGGATGGAGACCCTTGCTCTTGAGGAAAAGAATGCTCAGATGTCTTGAACAGTCCCAATTCAGAGGTCGTCTGGGACGACTGACGGTTGCCAGCTTGACACGCCGGCGGTATATTGCGTCGAATGTGGAGGTTTCCGAGAAGTGGAACATTCAGCGTCAATTCTGGCACATGAGCGGCAGCTTCTTCTTGCTGAAGCAGATCATTTAAGGATGAAAGGGCGGTAGCGCCAGTTTGAGCAAAGCCGGAGCCAGGGGTCTCATTGCACCTTTCGCGCATGACTTTGATAACCTGTGCAACTAAGCTTTGGACCTTGGCTGTCTCAACACGCAAAGCAAGCCGGTCCACGCTAGGTAAACTGTGAGATGTAAGGAGGAGAATAACCGTCGCGGTGAATGCCTGCAGATCAAGGATTCCGGAAAGAAAGATTCCTGGAGGAAGTTTCCGGCGGAGGAATTGATATCGCTGTGCCACCGATTCACAAGCGTCCATGCAGGCCAAGCGGCTATAGAAATACTCTTCTCCTGAGTGCTGTCGTATGGTGAAGGGCAGATGAACCCTCATGGCGATAGAATAATGGAGAAACTGTACTAGATGATCAGGCCTGGCCTCTTCCATATCCCCAGCCCACCAAGATCTCGGGGTCTGTGACGCAAGCGCCCTGAGCTCCCGGTTAAGGTCCAGGGATGATGTGTAGGGTTCACTACTTGGTCCTTGTGCCGTGCCCATGTCATCCAAGTCATGAAGCCGGGCTGCAATATCCGTTAATCTGCTGAGATATACCCTCGGCTGAACAACGCCACCGATAGCAAGCGCTTGATATTTTGGTTGATGGTATCTTCTCGTGCTCGGGGGCAAATTGCTAATCATCCCTAGAAGTCTTTCGGCAGTGCATATCATTTCCCATAGTTGAGCTATGTGGAGCTGTGTCTCGTCCTCGTCTGTTACGGCATTCTTGTTGAGTTGAGCAATTCGGGATGCCTTGGGCAGTCCCATAAGCTCAGCAATCGCAATAATGTGGCGTAATCTAACCCACGCCCTCTGGAAACTCCCTTGGCTTATATGACTTAAAGTCCTGTTAGCAATCTCTGGTGACAAAAAGAAGATAGGCAAAGGACTCACAGGCGAATGAAGTGCATCGCCATTGCAAGCCCTTGGACTGTGCCTATCAATCTATCATGAGAAAGGATCGTAGTCTCTACCGTGTCAGACACTGCACTGGAGAATCTTAACCATCCCTGGGATCTTCTGGACTGGAAATCTAGACTGCCGTGTTCTCCCGGGGCTTGCTGAGCTGTAATAGCAATAATGAGCAACCACGAAGCAACGCTTATGGCGTCTACATCCGAAGAGCACATAGTTTCATATCTCTCGACGATCTCCTGTTGTGTTCTGGCTGTAAATGGATGTGGAAGCACGGTGTGGAGCAGAGTAAGCCATTTGGATGCCGATCTGGCCATGTCGGATACCTCGTCTTTCGAGGGAATCAACATCTGCAGTGCTCGTCTCGCGGTGTTTAGCAAATTCGCAGAGGCCTTTACCCTTTTATCCTCCAGTCGTTCATTTTGCCGACGAGCGTCGACGCTGAGACAGTCGTTCTGGAAGAGCGAGCGTAAATGCGATGGCTGGTCTGCAATGAGAATATCCGAAGCACTGGAATCACCACCGTCAGAGCCCTCCGTTTCATGACTTTGCTCAAGAGTTGGCTCCAGGATTTGAGTTGGCTGACGGCCAAGCCCCAATTCAATACCACGTACAACCCTGGTTAACTTGGCTACTTGTGATTCGAGTTGGGATATCCGTTGTCGCGAAGGCAGTCTTTGTGCCCGAGGTCGGGCAGTGTATGTCTGCGCAATACATTCGAAACCTCGTTCTTCACACCTTCGGCAGGATTGAGCATCTTCAGAGACTCGAATGCAACGGGCTTTACGGCGTCTGCCTGTTTAATCTATCAGATAAGAGCGAGGTTGTCCATTGTAGTTATGGTCATGTTCGCCACTTACACTCGGTGCAGCTTTTGGTGCCTTTCCGCGCTTTTTTCCAGGCTTCATTCTCCAGCATGACTGAATATATACTATCTCCACTGAGCTTCAAATAGGCCGACTTTGCATAAAGCTTGCTAGTGGCGCTGGATGGACGTACTCGTAAGTGCGAATCCCCTGAGATTTTGTCCGCGCGGACGAAAATTACGTCCGCGGACCGCTTTTGCAACCGAGGCCGCTCTGCGAAGTATATAATGGACCGCCGATGGACTGGGCATGGCAAAACCATGTCTACGAACTGGAAACGGAATCCAGGTTGCCAAAATGTCACACGTCTTCCTCCAAGCGCGCTCAGGGGGCCCTTACCCGTCAACTGAGGCGGGATTGGGTGGCCTGCCAACAATCATCCCCGACATCCCAGTCTGCGCTGTGTTTATATTCCTTTATATTTGCTTTGCAGCAACAAATATGACCATCTTTCAGCTCAACCGCCGGAAACGCCACAAGTTCGTGCTCTCAGCAATGCTGTTTGGCTTCTCAATGGCGAGAATAGTCACCCTTGTTATACGCATCGCATGGACAACAAGGCCACATAATGTTCGACTCGCAATAGCGGCGCAGATCTTCGTGAATGCCGGCGTTCTCATTGTGTATATCGTCACCCTACTCTTAGCACAGCGCATTCTTCGAGCGAAGCAGCCGCGAATCGGTTGGCATCCGGTCGTGAGGCTCGCCTGCAAGATCTTGTACGTGCTCATTGGGGTTGCGATTGTGATGGTCATTGTCGCCGTGGTCCTGTCTTCATATACGCTAAATTCTCGTACGAAATCTATCTGTCGAGACATTCAACTAGCCGGCATCACCTACCTCCTCGTGTTCACCTGCCTTCCACTCGCTCACGTCATCCTGGCTGTTTTACTACCGAAATCAAAAGATGAGGAATCTTTTGGACAAGGCGGAATGTACAGCAAACTGATAATTGTTGCCTTATCGTCATGTCTCTGCGTTTTCATAGCGGGTTTCAAATGCGGAGCCACTTGGAGCCCTCCACGACCGGTTACCGACCCAGCATGGTACGATTCAAAAGCATGCCTTTATGTCTTCGATTTCACCTTTGAAATTCTCATTCTCAGCCTCTTGACATTCAGCCGAATTGATAAGCGGTTCTTCGTTCCGAATGGATCCACGCGGGCGGGAGACTACACCCGGCTTAGGGCACAGAACGACGACTTAGGATACAAGGGTGAAATAACATCTAGCGAGGCACACAGGAGCTGAAAAAACTATTGTTGACTAGCTGTTATGCGCACTGACAATTGGATGTTTCGCCTCAACTTTAAAAGTGACTGGTAATGTCGTAAGAGCTCGTAGTGGAAAAATAAATACAAACTGTGTCCCTAGTGTAGTCACGCCCTCGTACGCAGGTGTTTTTCATCGGAAGTACTTGATGTTCGCGTAAGATGGCTATATCTACCTTAAAGGAAGATGCCATACGGGGGCCAGGAATCTGGGGGCGTTGAGGGAAGGCAGGGGTTTGGTCCTCAGCAGCGAAAAATTGAAAATTTGAGGGTATGCAATCTCGCAAATAGCTTTATTAAGATAGGTTGACATGTGAAGCCTTAAAGAGATGCGCAGGTGCTCTAGTACATATATACAGATGTATCAATCTATCTAAACCAGTCCACACAGATCAGCCGATTTACTCCTTCTTGGGAGGCAAATAGCCCTGCTCATCGAGATAAGCAATGATCTGGGCGACAGCGTCCTGCACGGGCAAGTCATCACTGTTCTTGATATGCACCTCAGGCTTAACTGGCGCTTCATACGGCGCACTGATACCGGTGAACTCCTTGATCACACCATCCCTAGCCTTCTTGTACAGGCCCTTGGGATCCCTCTTCTCAGCCACTTCGACGGGCACGTCAACAAAGACCTCAACGAACGGCAAGCCCGTATCTTCGCCGGGTGTCGGCACCTCATGCAGCTGTCTAGCGGTATCCCGATCCAGCCTGTACGGCGAGATAAAGGACGTCACGGCAATACTAGCACTGTCGGCGAACAGCTTCGCAACCTCCGCAATACGCCGGATATTTTCGTTGCGGTCCTTTTCGCTGAATCCCAGATCCTTGTTCAGGCCGAAGCGGATGTTGTCGCCGTCGAGGCGGTAGGCGCTCACACCGCGCGTGCGCAGCAGTTGGTGCTCGAGTTCCACGGCAATGGTCGATTTCCCCGAGGCAGATAGGCCGGTGAGCCAGATGGTTAGGCCGCGTTGGTTGCGCAGGGTGGAGCGTTCGCTGCGCGTCAGGGCGCTGGCGTGGTAAGTGATGTTCCTGCATTTCTTAGTATTATATTCAAACGCGATATATATGTGCGTAGGAAGAGCCTTACGTAGCCATTGTGACAATTCCCTTCAAAGTGGTAGTTGAAAAAGGGTAAAAGAGGAGAGTAGAGGTAAGAGAGGAAAAATTCCACAAGTGCGTGACCCTGAACCTGAAACTGTCGTGATAGCGGGGACCGGCCGCCACCAGTGCTAATCGCGGGGTTGCTGAGATTGAGAGTTCGTGTGTTGCGGTTTCGGGGTCACTCATACAATTGCTATATATTGTAATTATTCAGAGGGAGACTTTGCTTTTCAGCTGTCTCTTTGTTTTCCATACTGATGCAATAGACGTTGGTGTTGGTGAATCTATGTATTGCCCTCACTTCTTATTGCTTACAAAGCGGAAGTATAAGATGAGACGAGTGAACAAGAGATACTCGAATAGAGAGTAACTAATAAGTCGGAATATGCGTCTCGCCTTAAGTCAAGACCTATGCTGACTCTTGGGTATTAGACCCGAAGCCGATGGAGTACGCAGGACTTGTTGCTTGCGGACTCTCCCGTAATTAGCAGGTGGATATCTGGCGAATACTAATAATAGGGATTATATTTTCATCACCGATGTCACGAAAAATTTGTCCCCCCTCATAGTTCTTTATAGGATACCGACCCAACATCTAGGCCGCTTAGCTCAATGGTAGAGTGTTGCTCTCCTATAATCCACAGGGATTGTGTGAGCTGAAGCATTGGTTGCGGGTTCGAGTCCCGTGGTGGTCGGCCTTTTTTTACCTTTCCTCCACATGCATGTATATCTTTTGCTTGAGTTGTTTGAATACATTGTCGTAAGTCATAGATCGATTTAACTAACCAATTATCACAGCGTACGGAGTAGTTTATGTAGATAACTAGTGGGGTTAGGCTAGACCAAAGGTAACTAGATGGAACTAGCTTATATACAACAAGCTAGGATCGTTTCGTTAATCTACACACTCTCTCGCTAGCTATCTAACCAGCCCTCAATCTGCTGGGCCCTCCTCGCTGCGTCCTCCAGTGAGACATACCCCGACTCATCCCTATTCGCAAAACTGATCAAGGAATGCTGCACTGATCGCGCCCGAACCGGCACCTCCATCTGACCTTCGGACCAAGTCCACAAGATCTGATCCACCTTGTCCGTGTCGAACTGGTGCACCGTGATGGTCACCGGCTCGGCGTATGCGTCGGCTTGCAGCGAGATACCAGCGGGCGCGGTCAACCGAATCGTGCCCGTCTCTCCGGTCAAGGTCCACGACAGTGATGGATCGCCAGGGTAGGGCTGGCCGCGGAGGAAATACGCGACAAGACTGGCGTTGGCACGTACATGGGAGGATTCAGGTAGAGATCCTGTATTCCTTATTAGCACCTGGGATAGTGACCGTCGTCGTCAACAGCTTACCATGCAAACTCAGCAAATCGGGTACGTCGGAGCGAATCGACTCGATAATCGCGTCCGTCTGGGGATCTCGAACGCGAATATCTGGACGCTGGATCTGGAGTTGCACATGGTCTGTTCCGGGGATGATATCGCCCACGACGGACTGGATATAGTCGATGACTGGATAAAGTTAGAATAGGACCACGAAGCAATAATTTGTATCTTATGCAACTCATCCACAACACCCACACAAATAAGCTGATAAAGATTCGACAGAAAAGAAAAGAAAAACCTCACCATGCCCAAACCCAATCACAATCGGATTCCCTCCGATATTCCTTTCGGCAAAATACTTCAGTCCCACGGGCAAGATTTCTCGGTCTAACGTGCCCCCAAACGCTCTCACCTCACTACTAAGCAACTTGCCCACCCTTCCCGACGCGAGCACTTCTTTGACTCGTAATATTGGCGGCGCAAAACGTCCCTGTAATCCCACAGCCACACGGCCCCCGCCGTGAGCCGCAGCGGCAATCAACTCATCTATTTGGTTCTTGTTCGACGCGATCGGCCACTCAATATATACGTCCTTTCCAGACAGGAGACTGGGCAGGACCGTTTCGAAGTGTTTATCGACCCGGGTGTTGCAGAGGACGAGGTCAATGGTAGGGTCCGCGGCGAGGGAGGCAGGGTCGCCGTACGGTGTTACGGTAGAAGCATCAAAATTGTAAGTCGAGATGGCATTGGACGCTGTAGCGAGACTGCTGTTGCAGAGAGCGTTGATGGTGAAGAGGGCCTTACCGGCCGGGGAGAGGAGGGAGGGGAGGTGGGCGGTGGAGGCCCAGCTGGTGGTTGCGGAGGAGGAGAGGCCGATTATGGCAGTGCGGAGGGGAGGGGACATTTCGCTTTTCAGATGGAGAGGTTTAAGGATTGATCAGTCGAGTTGAATTGGGTTGTGCTTACCGATTTCTCAGAGCGGACGATAGAGAGCTTTTATATGGACTCGATGGTCATTCATCTCCGAAGGATTGAAACTAGACGACCGTCTTACGCCGATATAGTACTATTCTCTCGTTCTTTGTTACCCCCCTTCTCTTTCTCCGCTTTATTACCAATCACTAACAGACAGACAGATACATACTCTGTCTAACTGTCTGCCTACCTGCAGTTCCATCCTGTCCGTAAGCCACTTCGTGTCACTTGGCCCGTCAAAGGCCGCCAACAGCGTTCGACCTACTAGCTTATTGTGCCATACCAGTATTGAATTCCTCATAGTGCTTACATGATACCCCGTTGGCTTGTCTTGGAGAGTACTAATATATTATGTTTATTAATCCCTTATAGCCCCAAAAACCAGCCAATTTACGAGGAGAGGACCAGCTCAACAGGGTTGACGAGCTTGCTTATGTATTTTCGCCATTGCGATTTGGCATCTGATGGTTTCAATTTGGTTGCCTTGTCCTATGGAGCGGGCTCCTGTAGTGCTGCAATCAGTGCCGCCTGCCACTCACTTAAGGATGATTGTACAGACACTGTGGCTTTGGGGGAATTGATGTGAGGAGAGACTGGTCTGGCACTAGATTGGGACACCGACCAGAGCGGTGATGATGACAAAGGGCACTGTAGTTTCACCTCGCTGGATGCTGTACAGCCATCCTCGACAAAGTCATATGCCTAGTCTATTTCATTATCTACTCACGGTGTCTGAATTTATGATTGGCAAGTTCCAGCCTGGTAGACTCACTGTGGAATCGATATAAAACTAAAATCACAGTGACCTTCCATCGTGGTTGCCAGAATAGGAAACCTTAAGAATGAGCTTGTCATACTTCGGTTCAAAACTTAGGGTTGAGTTACCAGAAATTGGTTCACCACGATGACGTCAAAGCTAATAAACTCAACCCAAGCCCGACAAGCTTAAAACCATCGCAACAAGCTTTAATTAATCGGATGACGGTGTGCAGCACCAATGCCGCAGGACAACCCGCTACAAGCTCCAGGAAGACCACTACAGCTAAGCAGCGGTTATTTCTAGAGTAACTACTCCGAGTAGATACGGATTAGCGCGGTTTCGGGTACGAGCCGAGAAACAACCTGTGAGTATCCGTGGAATCTGTTTTCGATACCAGAAACAAAGCTCCTCTGAATTCGTAGGTATGTTTGGCTGTCATATCGTATGTAATATGGCTATAGCGGCGATAGATCCGATTGAATAACTAGAAGTGCTTGGTGTACAGAAAAGGACCCGGCAATGGCCTTAGACCAACAAAGCCGTAATCAATTGTGTCCCCGTGTCTTCAAGTCCTTCTCATCGCCAGCTTCGTCTACCTGATGTCCCTCAGGTTCCACACTCTGCCCATTCGCAACGTGCATTCGGGGCAAGGCTCTGGCTATCCGAGGCGGGTCAAAGACCGATTTTGACTGTAGGAAAATGTCGTCGAGTTCCTCCAAGGAACGGCCGTTCGTCTCCGGGAAGAAGAAATACACGACCGGAATTATGGCGGCGTTGATCACGGCAAAGACAATATAGTATTTATATCCGATAGTGTCGAAACCCACAGGCGTGACCTCTGCCACCAGGAAATTAAACGTCCATACCGCAGCAGTCGCAACGGCGCTGATGGCCGCCCGCAGCTGTAACGGAGCCACCTCTGTGGCGTAGAGAAAGGTCAACCCGGAGTATCCGACTGTGAAGATGAATTCAAAGACAAAAAGGAAAACGACAGCGCAGACCAGTGCACCGGTGCTGTCAGTTACCGATGTGGTCCCTGCGAGGATGGCCATGGAGATTGACATGCCCGCTGCGCTCCACTGCATCAGTATACGACGACCAAGACGGTCAATGGTGAAGAAGGCAAGGAATCCACCAAGTACTTGGGTCAATGTCATAGCGGCGGCCAAGATTCGCGATTGGACCGATGTCAATCCGAGATACTGCTCGAAAATCGTGGTGGCATAGTATCTGCTCGAAATTGTCAACACTGTGACCAGAAGGATGTCCCGGGAAAGAAGAAAGAAACTAACGTGATCAGGTTTATTCCACATATCTGCTGGAAAAATTGGGCCGTAGCTGCCAACACCGTGCGGTTGAGCAGACGCTGCTCTCCCATCGAAAACATGTCCTTCCAGGAACCTGAACCCGACAACGCCAAAGACTGTTCAATATCACGAATATCCGCGCTGACCGGTTCGGATTGCGAATCAACATCTGCCAACGCCCCAAGGATTTCTCGTGCTTCTTCCAGCCGGCCCTTCTTCACTAACCATCGTGGTGATTCGGGGAAGAAAACGATGAAGCCCATGACCATGAGTGATAAAACGATCTGGAATGCCAGAGGGAACCGCCATGAAACTGAATTGCCTCTAACGAAATAGAAGCCAAAGTCAATCCACAGGGAGCCCGTAATGCCCGCTCCGATAAAGATGCCGTCCGTCACGACGTGCGCTCCTCGTTTAGTGGCTTTGGAGATTTCAGCCTGCCACACCGGTACCGTAGCGACATAACCACCTGTCCCCACGCCAAGGACTAACCGAGCAACGATGAACTGGGCGAGACCGAAGGAGGTTGCCATCAGGATTACGCCAATGATGGAAACAGCCGAGGCGAAGAAAATGACTCGACGGCGGCCAAGAAGGTCACCAAGATAAATACATGACAGGGAGCCGAATATACCGCCAACTGTATACAGTGCGACCACCGTTCCTAGGGAAATTAGAGTAGGCAAGGGTATCACTGACTGCTGGTTACTCACCTTGGATGGTCGAATTATTATGTTGCTGTGCCCCCGTGGTGGTGAGCGTGTTGATCTGTGGAAATGTTTCACTGAAAGAATCGAGAGTCAACAGGCCTCCCGTTACACCTTGGTTGTAGCCATAACAGACGAATGCCGGGCACACGACAAGCCAGATGATGGCCTGATTGAGTGCTGACCCTCGCAGGCCTAGGTACGGTGCCATGATCAAAAAAGAGTTCAATGGAATCAAGAAAGAACAGAGACAAATTCAAACATAGCAGTAATCAAGCAATTCCAGTGAATCTAATGGAGATGCAGGTTCCTACAAGTTACTTGCTGATTTGATATACCAAATTAACGTATTGCGGTCATCGGCGCCTCCCGTTTGGGAACCACGCCTACGGACTTGAACACGGAGGCACGATTCTCGTCCCCGGTTCCACTGCGTAAGGGTCTAGCTTCATAGTGTACTACCGGAGGAGGGTGGTGATAGACGATTTCATCCCACTATGCCTTGACCTCCCCGTCGACGTAATAGCGCTATTCAATATCGACTAAGGCCCAATATCTTCTGTTTATGTCCGTACTTGTTCCCCACAAGTCACCATCGGACCCGGCCGATGCTTCCACCTCGGCTAGATAGCATTTCACCGTCGATCACGGTGATTTGTCGTATGTGCAAACTCTGTCTAATATTGTATTCAATTCGATTGTCAACGTCTAGAGATATGATATTCAAATTCGAGCGTTTCCGTATCACGGCGGAAAGCCGGAAATGTCTACGGACAGTGATATCCGCCAAAAGGGACTTCCGTTCGACCACTCTTTGCGCGTAACATACTGAATTTGTAATCAAGTTGCGCTGGACGATGACGGCTTTCATCTTGTTGGGATGCCATGCTATAAGGCTGCATTACTAAAAACCTCAGCACTAGCTTATAGAAGCTTCCGCAGGCCTTTGAAATGGGGAATAAAAGAATTAGGGCAAATTCTAGAGCCAGGCTTCCAAGCCCATACAGGGGACAACAGTGAGCAATCCGACACTGATACTCAGCTTCGAACATGGTGTCAATTAGTCTCCGCAGTCTCGTGCCTGCTTCAATTCTTTTAAGAATAGACTGGATATAACAGTGCCATTGTTTTGATATAAGTATGGGGTCATGTTGGACATTGGAATGCGTTGCTCTTGGACGGTCAAGTTGTTTTCTAATCTCTCAGAATTACTTTCCTTGGATGGCATAATTTCACTCAGCACGAAGCTTGACTACCTTCTATTCCTCTCTCTCCTCCCCTCGTTCCATGGGCCGCAGCTCTCCCATATGATAAGTCTGATCCACAGGTGCGCTGGTGGCCAGCTGCTGGACGCCGACATTTTCACTCACTTTTTCAGATCTATGTTCTAATGACTCATTTAGTATATACTAGTCTTCAACAACATCTACTCACGCCATTCTCTAGACAAATTAAGAACAATTGGGAGACACTCCATCAAGCCCTTGAGGGCAGCCTTTCTATGGCATTCTTCATGAACCTATCTCGCGCCCGTTGTGATACAACAGGGGGAGTCGACATCCATTCTTCTATATCTATCTGATCAATCAACGGATAATCAGACAGTCGTTTTATGCTCATAGGCTCCGTCTTCTACCTCTACGTCTTTCTTCCATGGTCATATCGACTCGCTGATTCTGATCCAGTATTGACGATTCTCCGTTGTCAATAGTTGTCAACAGTGGTTTGGCAATGTCCGGAAAGAATATCAGCACAGTCAATGGCATCAGGAATTATGTCTGAATAGGAAATTAATATTAATGGTGCCAATCATTAAGTTCAGAGCAGTAGCACTCAAGGAGTCAAGATCGACAGGGGCCGCCGGGGTGCCATTATAAAGCCCCTAGCTATATCCAGCTAGATTATTAGGTTTTTAGTTCTACAACCCTCTTATCCTTCTTGCCCTTGAATTCTCCCGTGTTTCTATTTGTCCTCTACACTTCCATTTCAACCAATCAACCCAATTAGCACCGTGGACAAGCTCTCTGGTCTCATATCCAAGCTCAGCGGCGTCAGTATGTATAGGAAATACATCGAAATCTTTATAGGTGCTTCTGTGTTCCTCATCACCGCCGCCGAGTTAGAGCAGTACACGTACATCGGTGATCAGTACCCGATGGCATGTAACATCGCGAATGGGATGGTATGCGTTGTCCTGTGTATACTATACAGTAGTTACATGTGATAAGCAGCAGTCTCAAAGGTTATGCAAGCACAGTTGCATAGTATGGAGCAAGAGCATGAAAAATCAGTGACAATTTTTGTGCTTATACCCTTTTGCCTTTTTGTGTGCGAGAGGCTCAAAGACAACAAGTACTGTAATAATAGCTGCAGACATTTTACATGAACATGGTACTAGCTATGTATGATCTACTTTGAGAGCGCTGAATGGCTGCACCTACTTGGATTATGGCTCTTTGAAGGGGCACATGCTGATCTTTCCTTGCATAAACGTTAAGCCCTAACCTAGTGTCTCGCCCACTTTCGTTTTGGTGTTGTAACAAGCCTCGTCTGGCTTCATAGCAATGTCATTGGTCAGCTACTGTATACCAAAGAAGTGTTTCTTCTATTTTGCGTTAGATGGAGTAGACAGCGAAAGATTTCTTCAAGTAATGCTTGAATGTGCTTAACGATCTAGGGCAAATATAAAAACGTCATAATACACAATAGTTAAGTGGTCAATACTGGCGGAACAGTTGCTTGTTAACTAAGTATTACTTGCGTTTCTCATTCTTCTTCAACCTGGAGAGAACCTTCGTCTGCTCTTATTCTTAAAGATGGACCCAGATCACCGTGAAATATCTTATTCTGGCACTGTTCCAGCTGCCGAGGAGTTCTCCGAGAATCTCAACTTACCGTGCCAGGTTCGTCATATGTTGTTACGTCAGTTTGTGTTGATTGAGCTTGCTTCAGGGAACTCGGAGGACAGCTTGAGATAGCGCCATTCTGATCAACGATATTTTTGCAGGCCATAACGACGCTTTGACTAGGCGCAGTGCTCATCTGGTGGTAACTGTCACCTAAAGTATTGTTTTTGAGAGTGCTCAAGGGTCATGATTATTGTAAACACATAACCCGCCTGCCCACGTGACAGGGCTCCTGCCCCCAAAGAGTGAATATTTCGAGAACGCAGCTTCTGCTTCGAATTGGCTCCACCTCCTTCCACTGAACAGAAGCATTCAACAGCAACGAGCCCGCCTGCCGTCGTTGCTTGGAGACCCCCAACCAGCCTCTTGACGTTCACGATGGACGACATTCCCAGGTCTGCACAGAGTGCAGAAGCCACAATGCCAGTGTTAGGGAGCACCTAACAGTGCGCTACTATATAAGGCGCCTAGGGATGTCTGGCTTGTGAGAAGCCAGATATAGTGGTCTTTTTGGCCTACTGGTAGGAACAAGCCCTAGATTTTCCCTAACAGCCAGAGGGAGCAGAACTATCTGACGAGATCTACTGTATACCGTCTGCGCGGCGCCGAACGCTTCTAAAACAGCTTGGCCAAGTTCTCGGAACCGATGAGACCCCAGTTGCCTTCTGGGCTTCTCTGCAGGTCTGCGACGTGGATGTACTAGAGGATCTTGTTGTGAAAGCAACTGTCTCCCCAGGGTACATCTTAATAATGTCAAAGCACATGGTCCATGGATTGCCCTTGCTGTGGCTCCAAAAGCCACCGAAATACCTGCTTGCTTCCAATGATGACGAGACCTCCAGGAAGAAGCAGAAGTACAAAAACAAGAGTGCCATTGATATAGCCTTGGAGCGAGATGGCAAATCCCGTGTGCTCAAGAAGGTTCGACCGGCCCAGGTGTGCCACATATACCCTAGTGTTAGGGACAACCTAGGGCTTGCACCTACCACTAGGCCAAAAGACCACTATATCTGGCTTCTCACAAGCCAGACATCCCTAGGCACCTTATTTAATAGCACACTGTTAGGCCGCACCCTAACACCTACTTTTATGATCCGTCCCAAGCATCCGCGCGAGAGCAATGTCTCTAGATTCTGGGATCTTCTGCGTCTTTTTTGGCGACCTGAGAAAATTGAGAAATGGAGATCTGAGCTGTACAGCAATAGCAACGACCCAAAGAAAAGCCGTGGACTCGTGCAGAGACATCATATCACTTTCCCATGAGATCCACGCAACATGGGGAAAAGGACTAATTGCATTGAGACCAATGGGGTATAACGGGGACATGACGGAGCTGGAAGTGGAGTGGCACTGCTACTGCGCCTCTACGATGTCGTTAACCAAGAAGATGTCCGAAACGTTGTTTCCCGCGAGATGTTCGAAGACCAATGGGCCCGAGCAGAACATCTCAAACAAAAAAGGATTCAGAAGAACAACCAGGTCCCGGCGATCAAGGTGAGACTTGTTCAGAACTGGGGAGTAGAACTTCAGGGGCTCCATGAGTGGTTCCCTTGGACTTTCAACTTCGCTGCAAAGCTTCAGAATCTCCTCAACTGAAGATGAACCTAGGAAGAGCTGAAGTAAGCCCTCAACTGAGTTCTACTGAAACAATTCGACCCCCAAGAACATCATGTGGGAATGAGCCATCGCCCACACCTGACCTTTTTGGACCTCGAGCACACTGTCATCTTGCTTGACCAGACATTTGAAGAGGTCTCTGCAGAGGAAGCCGAACAAGCCCATTGCTGCTTCAACCCGATCAGGATTGTCATTAAAAAGCCCCGAGTAGAAGCTCTCCCCGACACTCCATATGAGCGCCCAGCAAGTCATCAGATTCAAGACGCACACCGCGGTCCAGTCCCCTTCCCATCGGTTCAGGATCTCCGTGAAGAAGCCAATCTGAGGTCTTGATACCAATAACGACGGTCCTCCAATTTCACCTACAGCGCCTCTCGGGGATGAGCGCAGCCGCCGCAGAAATTGAGTTGGAAGACAATGATAGGGATGACGAGGTATCTGACCAAGCCCTGGAAGAGAAATAAGACACAGCAGATAATGAAGGCCATGCTTCAGTTCAAACCCTGTTTCTTCTGATACGTCGTGATAAGTGGGCCATGTAAGCCAGCGGGCCACCTCTGTATTGCATATAAAATGGGCTTTTTCCAAACCTTGATACTTCAACAAACATTAGGCAGAGAAGGGTATTTACATAATTTCTAACAATATATATTCTGCAGGTGTATTTATAATCTCTTGTTTTCTAAGATCATTTCTAGCTTTCAAGACACGAATATCTAAAAATATAGTAAATTACAGCTGTAATTCATGTAACATGAGAGAGTAAGAACCACAGAGAACTCTAATTCTAAAACCAAAAATTATTCTATTTAATCATTATTGTGGTTAAATTATAGATGCTCCAAGTACTTTGATGTTGAGATATCAAGGTTGTGTTACAACCCAGCTCTCCTCATAACCTCAGTTCTAGTGATTGGTGATACAAGATGTTAGTGCTCAAGACCGTTAGGGCTAGTCAAGCGCCGCGCTGGTGGGTAGCTAATGAGTAGCTGTTGAATCAGTAGTTTACTAGTTGTGAAACAGTATGATAGTAGCTATAGTGAGGAATAAAATGAATTGCTTGATTATTCTCTATCTGTCTCTCAATCCCATTATATGTTTATTACCGGATGCCAATCTATGCATTGTCATTAGATAGTGTAGTCGGGAAATGCCCCGTGGTCGTGCCACCCAGTTTACTAGCGAATCCGCTAAGGTCGATCCCTGCAGATTCTGTGGAAGCAATCGCTTATCTCGTTTGTATCTAAGAAGCCGAGACGACTACTCTACAGCAGTGTCCGGCAAGCAGTTTACTATTCAATTAATCAGTCATTTCATTGCTCAGTTCGCGCAGTTGTGAAACTTAAGTTAGTGTGCTCTTTCGTGGAGAGGCTCGAGAGATGTACTGACTTGTGGTGGCGCCAGTCTTTTTTGTAGGGTAATAGGAATGAAGGGCGCTCGTAACGTCATGATACGGAGTAGATGTATTTGAACTATGTATGGATAGATGGGTGCAGAGGGCAAGGAAGGAGCAGCTATGGCAGGCATTAGGGTGCTTGTAGAATTGTGCTCAGTAGGAGAAATCAGGGTCTTATATAGATCGTGATTGATGCGAGTCACATACCATCCCCTCATGCTCTTGATGGCCCACAATTAGCATTGGGTGCTGTTTTCCCTGCGACGCTTCATATTTTTTGCTTGCGGTATTCCAATAAACCGTATTACTATATTTCTATATTTGACTATGTGCGAGCAAGACTGATCACCTTCTTTGCCGCATCCTCGAAGCTATCGAATGCGTGCAGCGGAAGACCACTTCCCGCGATCTAGATAGAGCAGTCAATACAGCAACCCAAAGCAAAATTCAAAAATAGTAGAAAAAGTAAGAAAGAGACATACCATATTCTGCCCAGCCTCCTCATTCGTCCCTCTCAACCTAACCACAACCGGCACGCTCAGATTCAAATCCCTAAACGCCATGATAATCCCCTCGGCGATCATATCGCACCGTGTTAGGCCGCCGAAAATGTTGACGAAAATTGCGCGCACGCGCGGGTCCAAGGCGATGATACGGAAGGACGACTTGACTGTATCACTGGTCGCTTTGCCGCCGGTGTCGAGGAAGTTGGCGCAGTGGCCGCCGTGGAAGGTTAGGGCGTCAACGGTATTCATGGCTAGGCCAGCGCCATTGACTTGTTGATTCGGTTAGTCTTGGTTCGGTGGATAGTAATGGGGTAATGGAGTACCAAGTGTGCCGATGCTGCCTTCCCCTTCGAGTCTGGGATGGTGAGTTAACATTTAACCCTGCTTTGAAGTGTTGGCGCAAAAGACATACTTCACATATACAATACCATCTTTCTCAGCCTCCACCTCCTCGCTCACCTCCTCTTCCTTCCTCCTTAACCTATGTAAGCTCTCCTGTCTTCCCGCGCTCCGAAACGCAGCATCGTCGAACCCAAACCGCGCATTCAGCACCTCCAGCCATCCCTCCTCAGATTGCCGCACCCGAACCTCAAGCAAATACGCCTCCCTGTCCCGGAAAATCCGCCACAGATGGCGGGTAAGCTGTACCATATCATCATGAGCCGACTGGGGCAGATTCAGGCTAGATACGATATCCTCGACTACGCGCGAGAAGACTGGGGTTTCCCCGTACGGAAAGGGGAATCGGCGGGACTGCGAGCGCTCGAAGGCCGGTGTTGGGGAGGTGACGAAGCACGGGGATAGAGTGTTCCGGTCGACGGTTAGTGAGAGCGAGAAGTCGTTTTCGGAGGCCGGGGGGTCTTCTTCTGGGGGTGTTTTGTGGACACGGATGGACCTGGTCGTGAGCATGTGGAGAGCTTGTAAAGAGCTTATGTAGAGGGAGCGGGTTTGATGTTGCTTGCATCGGGCTTGTCCGGACTTGGGCCTGGTGTTGGTGGTTTGTCTCAAGGTATGGATCCCACGTTTTTGGTTGGCGCTGCTGGGGTTAAACTGTTCTTCGTAAGCTTGCCTGGTTTGTATGAATAGGGGCACCAGCACCTTACTAATGTGCTCTGGCGGCAACTGAGAAGGGTCTTCATCCCATCCCCAAACTTCTCCGGATGATTGACCATGGTCACCCCAACACGCTCCAGAGCTTGGTATTTGGCTCTCGCACCCGGCTCTCCCGGGGCTGTCCAAGCTCCGGCATGGCCCATGATCCGTCCAGGAGGTGCTTCCAAACCACCGATGAGTGCCATGATTGGTCTAATATGTGTAAGCACATGGTTGTCGGCCAAATTATCAAGTTAAGAGCTCACGTACTTTGGATTCGCGCAGCGTTGATTATAATCCCGAATCCACTCCGCAGCATCTATCTCTGCTGTTCCTCCAATCTCCCCCACTAGCATAATCCCTTCTGTGTCCGGATCATGTTCAAAAACATTCAGCGCATCGACGAAGTTCGTACCCGCCAGCACATCGCCGCCCATGCTGATGCACAGACTCTGCCCTAACCCAGCGCGCGTGGTGGACGCCACCGTCTCGTAACTTAGAGTCCCTGATTTAGCCACGATCCCTATGTTGCCGGGAGCAAAGCAGGGTAAGGGCTGGAAGCCGATGCGGCATTTGCCAATAGCCGAGATAATCCCCGGGCAGTTGGCCCCAACCAATCTGGTTTTGGACTGGGTCTGGAGCATGGAGTGCACCTACTAAATTAGCAACTATGCACTAAAGGAAAAGGGTCAAGGGGGAAGAATTACTCGTAGCATATCATGGATGGGGACGTGCTCTGCTACAGCCACGACGAGGGGAACCTCCGCCTCAATGGCTTCTTCGATTGCCTGGGCTGTTTGGTTACCGGGGATGTAGATAGCGGATGCATCTGGTTTGGCGTTTTCCTTGGCCTGGGAGCATCCCATGAGCATAACGGACGTCAACTATCCCAAGTCACCCTGGGGCTGTACGCACTGCTCTCACGGATGGAAACACGGGGCGCCCCAGATGTTCGCCTTCAACACCGGGTTTCACGCCCCCGACGATCTGGGTCCCCCATGCCAAAGATTCCTGAGCATTAGCAGTAGCCTGGTTTATTCAACGATCAGTTCAAGTTCGTTGCTTGTTCTCTTGGGCGGTCATGGATGTCTACCTGTCTACCTGCTTCACCGTTAATACCACTACTTTACTACTCTCAGATATATAAACTCACCTGTAAACCCCTGAAACAGTACTCGTGTATGCGCCCCGATCTTCAAATTTGGAAGCGTATCTGCGTAGCTGGAATATCGCGAGGACGTGGTAAACCGACGGCAGGGCTTCAACGACGACGTGCGCCGGAGAAACGGTGCTCTGGATACCCCCGTGGGTAACGTACGCAGACCGGTCATTGCAGCCAGTGTTTCTCCTTCCTATTTAGTTATCTATTAAGCAATTGGACCAGCAGAAAAACTGACTAGAAATGAATTGTCGAAAGGGACAGGACATATAGTACGCAGGACTATGAATATCACCGCAGCCGATGTCGGAAGTCCGCGTTATTTTTCTCCTCACGGCAGATCCGAGGCCTGCCCCCAATAGGCGTTATGCTTGAGCCTCGGGGATTTGCATTTGCTATGAGATGTGCTAGTATTATACTTGTAGATCAGGCATGCGACGATTGATCCGAGTCAGACAGGGCAGAACGATTCATGCGCTCCTCCAGTCCTACAAATAGCAACACGGATCCGTCCCATACATCGGTGCTCTCCCAAAATAGCTTTCTGTCTGCCGGCGGGGTTTCAACTCTCTTGCCGTTCTCCGCTATGAATTGGCCACACTGTCTCCGTCTATATCTCGATGACGACTACTTGGACAAGCACTGAAAAACAGAAGAGCACACCAGATCAGGGATTATAATACATCATTACAATGGTTGAAGCTTCGTCTCCGTCTGAAGGTCTGTATTATCATTATTGCCTTTGATGCAATCCGGGGTCCGGAGAGTAGTAGCTAACTACCTCGGGGATCTAGAGCTCCAATCTTCCGTCCGTCAGCTATCCCTCAATGACAACGGCCCCTCAATCAAGAATGTCCGGCGTCCCAACATCAACACGAATATAAAGAAGACAAAGGCCCTCGTTGTGGCGGATTCCTGGGAAGACGAGGACTCTGAGTCGGAATCGGGGCCTCCGACTCCTACGGCACGTGACACCAGACGGGACGACACTTCTCGCGAACCAGAGGATCAAGAAGAGGAAGATGGAGGAGATGAGGGCGCTCTTGACCCTCCACCAACCCCGATCTCCCCGCAGACATCCGAGTACCAGAACGAACATCACCACCAGCAGCCTGGGGCCACAGCAGGTGGTGATGGTGGTGGTGCTTCTGCCCCCGCATATGGGAACCCCATTCCCTCATCTTCACCATCGTCGCGGATCCCTCCATCCCGTCGACCAGAGAAACAGACGGCGGTGGCTGGGAGGATGATTGCCGGGGCGTTGGGGATTCGTGCGCCCAAGAGGACGGAGGAACAGCGGGTGTATGACCGGGCCATCAAGGAGCAGGAGGTCAGACGGAAAAATCGGGAGAAAGAGGAGGCCGCTAAGGCGAGGGAGGAGGATGAGAAGGCTAAGGCTGCTGTTTGGAATGCTTGATTTGGTTTCTTTGGTTGTCTGCTTTCCTATTTGTCTCGATTATTTGTCTATAGTTACTATTTGCATACAAGGTCGTAGGGCCGTGAAGAAATATATGAAATAAATGGAATGATGTAGTTGAGACCTAAGGCATCCGTTGTATTTATTTAATCAGCATGTCCTCAGGACAAGAACGAGGAATATTCAAATCATAATCGATGATAGCTAAATTTTGAACACCCGTAGGCGATAACCTTTCAAACGGAAATGCTTTTAAAGAAAAGCAGTTTCATTAAACGCAAACGTAACCCTCCCAATTCAAGGCAGAGCCTGGCTGGACCAACAAAAACACCTTTGCGCCTAGATGTCATATGCGAAATGGGACGGACACGGGAGATAGAAAAAGAGTACAGCAGACGGATAAAAAAAGGCGGCGTGTACATATGGATTCAACCATCAACAACAATGCGCGCTAGTATCGTATCTAACCACCGATCTGCTCTTGGTGAACCTCCAGGGTATCGCCATCGGCCATCTCGAGCTGCATCCCATTCTGTCAGTCACCATACTCAACAACGCATAAAGGTTCGCAACACCAGTTGACGAGGGGAAACATACAGTATCCGGAGTGTCCTCGGGTCGTACACGAGTACCGTCGAATAGGAACCGAACGGTGGACATCTGCTTGCCTTGACGCTCGCAAAATGCATCCATCAGCTTCTTGAGCTGCGTCGATCGCTTGATCTTGAAGAAGACTTCATTGTTGTTGTCCGTGACCTTAATGTTGAGGTGTTCCACGGGGGCAGACGGTGCCTCACCAGGCGGAGCTCCAGCGTCGGACATGTTGGCTTAAGCGAAAAATGAGGACAGGGATTTGGCTGCGGAGAAGGTAGAAAATATGTCTATCAGATTCTGGAGCTTTCCGGAGAATTGAACAGTCAGCTTTTGGAGGGGAAAAATGCCTATCGCATAGTTCGCGCGAGACGACTTACCGCACTATCGTTAGATGCAAGCGGCACGCGAGTAAGCAGCAGACGGGAGTGGTGGTTGACGCGAACGTGAGATGCAGGGAGAAAGCGAGCAAGAGGACTCTGGGGAGTAGAGGAAGAAGAGAAAAGAGGAAGAGGAACAGGAAGAGGAAAAGCAGCGCCGGGCAATGGAAGGCGGCGAGACCCCACCCGGAGAGCGAAAGAGAGTGGCGGAGAATTGTTGTTGCGGATGACCTGCAGCTTACCTGTTTGGGACATCTTCACTCAACTTCATTCACTTCTCCATTGCTGCAAGGTATCGGAAATTTTCTTTTTGTTGCTATATATATATTATTGAAGCAGCTTTTGCGAACGGTTGCACTTCTTTAATTATGCATGTCTCTAGGTATGCTTATTGTACTGTAGTACACAGTTTCGTGGTTACTAGGTCCTGCACTCGCGGGGCCTTGGAAAGACTGTATGATTGTATTTTGTCCATGCCAGGGCCACTCACTAGCTATTCATAGCTTGCCCTTGGGAGTCGCGCCGTGTGACCCAACAAAACCAACACCAAGTACTACAATTCTAACGGCTGGAGGTCTTGCTTAAGAACATGAAGTATCTTTATTCCATGTAGAACAAAGATCCAGACCACCAGACCATGCATTATCAAACAACTCCAGACGACACAATTAATACGCTGCCAACATGTCATGGATGTATGAGAAGATAATTGTACAACTAAACTACCATCCCGAATAACTCACCATCATGCTCTCGCCATATGAATCTCATCCTCATCCTCCGGTTCGACCTTCACACTCCAAATTCCCAACACTTCGCCACCAAGTAATTTCTTGCCCGGTTCCGCGCGCGTGTTCACCATCGCCTTGCTGGAGACTGCCAGCGCGTCGACAAGTTCGCGCATGCGGCGCGATCCGATGAAACTGCGCGTGAGGTGCTCGTTCTCCGAGACTTGCATGCTTAGATTCATGCACTGCACCAGGAGCTCGCTCGAGAGCACGTGCGCTGCGTAGTACAGTGCGTTGTGGTAGTCTAGGAATAACTCCGGAATGTATATAAGACGGATTTGTTCCAATTCTGCCGGGTTGTGTTCTGTGCTCAAGTCAGCGTTTATTATTGCCTTTGCTGACGTGCTAGAAAGGACAAGGCGCGCGCTTACCATCAGTGTCAGGGATAAGCCATTCGTCAAGTACCGAGTCAACATGCATTCCAACTTCATCCAGTGACTCCTGTAGTTCTTCCAAGAGGGTCCTGGCCGTCCCCGAATCCCGTCGGCGTCGGTTCCTAACCATGTCAGTAAGCCCCCAATAAGTGATGCGACAAGAAACAAAGGTAACGCACTTGTCAAGTTTCTCCCAGATAAGCGCAAAGTTCTCCAACGCGTCAAACGCGAGAGTCAATGACTCCAGATCACGCATCGTCTGGGACTGCTGGAATAACAGACTCGGCTGAGCACCTGTTGCAGTACCGTTTGACTTGGTCCGTTTATGGGCGGAGCCAAACAGTCTCGATTTGGTTGGGCTTATGGGCTCCGATGTTGACGCTTCCACACCACCTTCCAACCCCATGGGAAATTCAGCAACGTCGAATCCAAACGCTTCCTGCGACAAATCCGACAAGTTCATACGCCGACTCAATTCACGGGCCGCAGCAAGCTTCCCAGCGGCTAAAAGAAAGGGCTTGTCAATAATCATCATGTTAAACTATACAGAATCAGGACTTACCATAAAACCGTCGATATAACAGAGCACCCAGGTGGCATATCTTGCCCCATTGGCCATCAATGTACCGAAGCCATTCAAGACTGCGGATCATGTGCTCATCATCACTGGTGATAAACGTCCCCACAAGATCGGTCCGTACACGCGCCAGGTGTGGGGTCCCGTCAGAGCGTCGCAGGACCTTAGGATATTGCTTAACGGTCGATGAGTGTTCGATTGGCGAAATGCTGGCACTAATCCACTGCCACTGATCCTCGAGAACGGCTTCAACGTCAATCCCATGCTTCTCCATCAGTCGCACCTGTTGTTTCCTTTCCCGTGGGTCCACAATCCCAATCAGGATCTGGCCGAGGATGGAGTGCGCCAGGTGCGTGGGAAGATGCGATGCATAAAGTGGAATCACATTGAATAGGCCCGCTTGCTCCAAGTTCGCAATATATCCAATCACATTCACGGACGCGATTTCGAAGAACTGCGTGTCAGAACGGACATAGCCGACGAAGTTTGCAACGAGGTAAAGATGCGCCGCGATTCTCAGAGCGTCCTCATCCTGAGCAGTAATGAGCAGGGATTGATCAGCCGGCATCGATGACAGGACAGGGACAATCGATGAACCCTCGGATTTGGTCGCCGCCGCATTCGACACAGTCGGAGCCAGCCGATAAAAGAAGCTGTCATATCCACGGCCCAGAATGACTGCCTGGATGGTGCGATAGGGATTCCGCGCCTCAGCTCCAACGCGGTCGCTCCCCTTGACAGATTCCAAGAAATTGCTCACGTTATCATAACCGGCAGGATCCGGCACAAAGGTCACCGGCGTTGCGGGCGAATAAATGAGTTTTCGCTGTAACTCCTTGCAAAATTTCTGGTAACGAGCGAGCACGACACTATTGAAGTAGACGTAGAGATAATCGTCGTAGTTCTGGCACACCGCAAAGGCCGCCTCCGTCTCGCCGCAGAGCAGCGCATAAACTGCACGCTCAAAGTCCTCTGAGCTGGGGTTGTGTGCCAGAGACGAACAGGCACTTTGCCACGAGCCACGAGACCGGAAGTTCATCATGCGTGTGGTGCCATCATCCACTGGTGTCCTCCCCATATGAGTACCGGTGTCCACACTAGCGCCACATAAACTGACTGCTCGCCAGTGCTCCAAGCGCTCTTGCGCCCATTCCCGAATCTTCGTCCAGTTTTCTCCCCTTCTCAGCATCTTCCAACAAGTCATCCAGGTGGCGCGTTCGTGAAATTGATCCTGTTTCTGGAGAAGGTGCTTCTGTCTCGTGATCGCATCGGGGTCCAACTGGGTGATCAAAACGCCTGATTTGTCCGAGCTCAGCAAGGAAAGCGTAAGACCAGGATCATTTGGCTCAAGCGGTTGCGGCCACGCCCGCAGACGCTTCTGTCCTTTGATGGCCTCCTTTGTGTACAGCCAGCCATGCGCCCACAGCCCTTGCCCGCGCTCTGCCTGGCCCTCTAAATCGGCGATCAACGCATCAATATCGCAAGGCACAAAGGTGCTCTCGAGCCATTTCATGACGACAACACATTCACGGGCGTAGTAGTCTGCGCCGAGGAAATGCTCCCAAACCTCACGATCCGAAGAGTATCGATGTAGCTTCTGAAATGCCGTCTCTTGTGCCTCTCTGTCGACCTTACGGGCAGCAGGACGGCCGATACTGATGAGGTTAAGAAGGAGTTGCCAGGTGTTCGCTTCCAACTGTAGTCGTTGAAGTTCCTCCTCGGTCTTGGGATCGTGCGACACCTCGTCACTCCGGGCCGTGCTCCATCCCATCTTGGCGCGCTTTAAGGTATTCTGCTTGGAGATATCTTCGACAGTATTTGTTGTGAAACCCTGGTAGCTCTTCACGAGATGATAGGCAGCTTGGAAGCGTCCAAAGTCGTCACCGTCCCTGGTATCCTTTTGCTTGAACCGATCCAACTTCTCCGCGAACGCCTCGATCTGTCGCGTCACTCGATCGGCGGTGCGACGAAGGGGATGCAAAGCTTGCTGTGCGCCAGCAGACGTGAAGAGTTCTGGGGTGGCCGCCTCCGAATCGCCTGCGACATCCAAACCCAGCTAATTAGCATGCCACTTAGTTCGAAATCATGAGACAACCAACCTCGAGCGTATCCAGCGACATCCTTGGAATAGCCATTCAGCGCAGACTTAATGCCATTTGGCTGCCCTGCGACGCCATCTTCCTCCTCGTCGTCCTCCTCGTATTCCTCTTCCTCCTCGTCATCCTCATCGCCATTATCCACATCCTCATCCTCATCCATTTCATCCTCCTCTGTCTCTTCTTCGTCATTCACTCCTTCTTCGTCGTCATCGTCCTCAATTTCGATGACTTCGTTATCATTGGCAGGAGGTCCTTGGGCAGACTAGAAAAAGCAGAAACATCCCGTTAGCAGAGACAGCGACCCCGACAACGATAATCTGAACGTACATTTATCGGTGCAAAGCCTGCGGCTGAGTCGCCAGCACCTCTGGTTGTAAAAGGAGCCATGGAGCAGACCAGCGTCGTTTCTGGTAGTAGTCCAGATGTCCGAATAACAATAAAATAATAATCCTCCTTCCCGGCGACAGAGCGCGTCCAGGGCGGTCCGGGGAGCTAAGCCGAATTAGGACTAGCGCTAATGGACCAGCATAAATTTCTTCGCCGCTTTTTTTTCCATTTTCTCTTTTTCCTTTCTTCTTCAACAAATGTCTTTATATTATAGGCAGTCATTAGAGTCTCGGGACGAAGGATTCAATCTTCTTTCAGGTCTATAAGGCCTCTTTGCGTGCTCAAGATTGTCTTAGAGCAATTCTGGCAGTTCTTACAACTAGCCTGGTCCTTTACTTTCATGAGGGCTTAGACTGCAAGGGAATTGTCACATTCATTCACAGCAACAGCTGGCTATGTTATTCAATATGGAGTAAAAGGATATGTACATTTCTAAAGGTGATGATAACCTCGTCACCTAGGAAAGGAAGAGAAGAGGTCAGCTATCTCGAGCCTCTGCCCGTTGCTTCATCTTCAATCGCAGCAGGTTGGCTTTAGGACAACTCGGGGTTTTGCCATCGTCGCCGCGTTGTTCGTAGAAGGCGTTACAGCATTCGTAGAGGGCGTCGATTTGCGATTGACATTTATCTTCTTTATACGAGTTTCGGTTCAGGCAGGCTGTCGGGGATAAGCAACTGTATTTACTTCGTCGAGAAGGTCATAATGCGTGTGAATGTACCTTGAATCGCACACTGATAGATGGTCAGCAGCGCCATGGTCATTTGGTATGGAGTGGAAACAACTTACTGCTCGAGGATGGCATGGAGGATCATAAGCTAAGTCTTCCTTGAGTCCCTGCGAAACTTGAGCCATCCATATCTGCCTTCCCGGGAACTGTCTGCTCTTACCATGACACAATGGGATAGCAATGAAGCAATATATCAAGTGAGGTAAGCAGGGAAAGTCGTGCCATGAGGCCTCGCCATCTGCAACCGCCGGCCTTTCTGCCGGCCATAACCGCTTTCTTTTCCGAGACTCGCTATGTGGATAAAGTAATTACTACGTACGGAGTATTACATCTTCAGAGTATTCTTCATCTCGCTAATTGAGACGCCTCTCTGTAATAAAAGGCCTGCGAGTAGACTTGATTGGCTGGGTCATGCTATCAATTATTAATATTTTTCAACCTCGATGGTGTTAACTCTTCCGCGCTTCCTCTTAAATCTCCAAAGTTCAGCAGCGTAGTAAGTACCAACCATCGAAACGGAAACAGGCTGCTTCTGTACCTGTACAGTAGGTCTCGTGACCAGAAGATGAATCAGGCAGTCAAAGGTATCCAACCTTAGTGCGGCCGTTGCCCTCTAACCGCAATGGTGAAAATACTCTGTAGAGTACATGGCAATTACATAATGTGAGATCGGCGTGTACAGCCACCGCGCGGGAACCCACTCAAACTTTATCTGTTTTTGCTTTTTCTTTTTTACTACGGAGTACAGAGTATACCTCGGATGAATAATGTTTACATAAAAACGCCATGATATCAACAACGGCGTTGACAGTCCGATACAATATTACTGGGAAGGCTTTTCCTAATGCTAGTCCTAGTAGTACTCTGGAATAGTAGTCTATATGGAATATGGCGTAGTCTAAGCCATTGCAATTAAACCGCATACCGGATGTTAAAACAGGGTTTGTGATAGGAGGACGCATGATATCATGACTACAATATGGTGCTTCACTGTCCGGATGTGCGGACAGCGTGGTCACCGGAGGGAACATAGGCTGTCCAAATTACTCTGTTAATGTAACGTCAGGTACACAATTGGGGCAGCAATCAGTAAGACTAGAGGCCCAAGACACTGTGGCACGGAAAAAGGAGAAATCAAACTGGAGAGGAGCAGTGAGGCAGTGCAAAAGCCAAGCAGGAGTTAAATCCACAGCAGGTTCCGGTCTGTTTGATCTGAGGGTTCGGTCTCTACCTGCGTCTAGTAATTGTTCTGGTTATCTCTTACTTCTTCCTCTCTTGGTATCCTGGACATGAACCTCTACTAGATTCTAGAGTCTGTACCCTCCGTATAAACTGCAGAAACTGAGGATAAACTACAGTAGATCCGTAGTCTGTAATACAGTTACCCGAGGTACGGTCTAGACACCCATTGTGGGGCGCATATCGGGTTCCTGCATCTTTGATTGGCGGCAATGGCTCACCGGCCTGCGCTAACTTCATTTGGCGAGTGTCATTTGTATCAGTATTACGGGAATTGACGCAGACGTCCCAACTTCACTCTGGCGAAAGTTCTTCTTCTTTTCCCTCCTCCTCTCTTCCTCTTCTTCTTGTCGTGGTCTTCTTCTCCTCTGTTCCATGTCGACGTCTACCACTTCTGTCTGGGATATCAACCACTATACTGTTACCCTGTTGCCCCCCCTGGTCCCCCGTTCCCTCCTGCAACATCGTGCACACGATCACGCATGCCCTCCGGTTCATCCTATTGATCGTGTCAGTGTCAGTGCAGCTGCTGTTTGGGCTTCGATTGTTCGATCCTTTTCGTGTCCTTTAGTGTCTCATCGACGTGGGGTGCCTGGGTGTCCTACCGTCTTCTCGCACTGTCTCTCTTCCCTGGCCTGAACGCACCACGTACTTCTCTCTCTCTCTCTCTCTCTCTTTGTATACACGCGCCAACTCCCAACCTGGTTCCATTTTCAATTGTTTGCTGCCGTCTGCTTACGGCCTGTTTCACCCTCTTCCCTGCAAGACGCTTCCAGGAGCTTTATATGGCCGTTGCTCTTGTTTGAGGTTCTTCCCTATTGTTCCGCCAACTGCGATGGCTAGGTAGAACGAGGCCTCCAAAAACCGGGTGGATTAAGTCAAACGTCACTGCATGGGTTTTGATGCTGCAGCTGAGCGTCTTAGGTCTTATACGATCCCCCTTCTCCCGGATCTATACCTATGACAGGTCGTCAGGATATTTGACCCCCGTGATTCGTTGAATCTGCTCTTCGAGGAGCCGCTGCATTCCTAATTGATATCAATACGTTATCCCTTCCTCGTCTCCTCGCCTCACCTCCCAATCTTTCTGGGAATAGTTATCCCTTGGATGATCATGTCCGATCCCAGGAATACCACAGGAGAATCCGAGGATTCCAATTCACCTATCACGCCCTTGCGACGGGAACGGGCACCTACAATCACCATCGACACTTCTGCTGTCAATTCAGATACCAGTACTGCTCAACCTCCGCCGTTGCAAGTTCATCCGGCTCCTCCTCAACCGTCCTTGCGAGCTTCCTCAGAAAATGCCGGCGGAACCGAGTCCAGTGCCCTCTTGAGCCACGGCAGTGTTACTCCCTCCGATCGGCGTTCGCCCGGCTCCTCGATCCGCTCCTTTGCATCCTCCGAAGCTCGCGATCACGACAGCCGTCCGACTTCGCCGCATAACTTCTCCTCCCCGACCTCCAAGATGACCGACTCAATGCAGCACTCCAACTACCTGGCGGTTCCGGGGGCCCGATCACGTGGGAATTCCCTGGAGTCCGAAGGGACCTCCCCGTCATCGAGTTCCTATGGAGGGGATACCTATGTTCCCGATCGTTCTCAGGGATCACATTCGGATCTGACAAAAGATACCCTCGAGAGTGGTGAGGAAGCTCTCAAGCCAGATCCCGGCCGCGAAGAAGAATTCGAAGTGTCTGATAACAAGTTTGCCTTTTCTCCGGGCCAACTCAATAAGCTGATCAACCCCAAGAACCTTGGAGCTTTTCATGCTCTTGGCGGTTTGCGCGGGCTTGAGAAGGGCTTGCGCACCGATATCCGCAGTGGTCTGAGTATCGATGAGACCACTCTGGATGGAACGGTGACTTTTGAAAATGCAATAGCGGCAAGCCCACCATCACCCATGCCCAAATCGGCTGCCCAGGATCAGAGTCAAAAGCAGCCAACGTCCCCTACAAGCCAAGCCAGCCAGAGTGACGACTCTTATTTGGAGCGCAAGCGTGTATACGGATCCAACAGGCTACCTGAGAAAAAGGCGAAGGGTATTTTGGAACTCGCATGGATTGCCTACAACGACAAGGTCTTGATCCTACTAACCATTGCAGCGGTTATTTCGCTTGCGCTTGGAATCTACCAGTCGATTACCGCAACGGGTGGCGAGGCCCGGGTGCAATGGGTCGAAGGTGTGGCTATCATCGTCGCCATTCTTATTGTAGTGATCGTGGGCGCAGCCAATGATTGGCAGAAGGAACGCCAGTTTGTGAAGTTGAACAAGAAAAAGGATGATCGCAATGTCAAGGTGGTACGCTCCGGAAAAACGATGGAAATCTCGGTTTTCGACGTTCAGGTGGGCGAAGTGATGGACCTGGAACCGGGCGATTTGATACCTGTCGACGGAATCTTCATCGATGGCTATAACGTCAAGTGTGATGAGTCTTCTGCAACCGGAGAGTCAGATGTCCTGCACAAGACAGGTGGCAACGATGTCCACCGCGCGATTGAAGAGAACGAGAATCTCGCGAAACTCGATCCGTTCATTATCTCTGGTGCCAAGGTCTCCGAAGGTGTTGGGAAGTTTCTGGTGACCGGTGTGGGTGTGCATTCGAGTTATGGCAAGACCATGATGTCTCTCCAAGACGAAGGGCAAACCACCCCTCTTCAATACAAGCTGAACGTGCTCGCGGAATACATTGCCAAGCTCGGGTTGGCAGCCGGATTGCTGCTGTTTGTTGTCTGTTTCATCAAATTTCTTGCACGACTTCATACCATTCAGGGTGCGGATGCCAAAGGTCAGGCCTTCCTCCAGATTTTCATCGTTGCAGTCACGGTTGTTGTGGTTGCAGTGCCCGAGGGATTGCCTCTGGCAGTTACGCTTGCCCTGGCTTTTGCGACGACACGCATGCTGAAGGATAATAATCTCGTCCGTCTGCTACGCGCTTGCGAGACCATGGGTAACGCGACAACTATTTGCTCAGACAAGACGGGAACCCTCACAGAAAACAAGATGTCTGCTGTGACTGCTACCTTGGGAACCAGTCTAAAGTTCGGGGAGAAGTCCGAGGATACCTCTTCATCAAACCGTGCCGACTCGGAAAGGGCCCAGGATCCAAACGGATTGCCCAGTGACTTGTCCCCTTCGGAGTTTGCGTCCAGCCTTTCTCCGTCCGTGAAGGAGCTTCTGCTCCAATCCATTGTGCTCAACTCTACCGCCTTCGAGGGCGAACAGGATGGAAGCGTAACCTTTGTTGGATCGAAGACTGAGACCGCGTTACTTGGATTTGCTCGAACGTACCTCGGCATGGGATCAGTGAGCGAAGGGAGATCGAATGCGGATATTGTACAGATGGTTCCATTCGACTCGGGTCGCAAATGCATGGCCGTGATCGTCAAGCTGGGCAATGGGAAATACCGAATGTTGGTTAAAGGCGCTTCGGAGATTTTGGCGGCCAAAGCCTCCCATATCGTGCGCGATCCGACCAAAGAACTTGCTGAAACGCCCCTGTCTGACGAGGATCGGTCTACCCTGGATTCCATCGTGACTCGCTATGCTTCTCGCTCGTTGCGTCCTATTGGGCTGTTGTACCGTGATTTTGAGCAGTGGCCGCCTCGTGGCGCAAAGGTTGAAGAGGACAAGCATACCGTTGCTTTTGACCCGATCTTCAAAAACATGGTCATGTTTGGTATATTTGGAATCCAAGACCCCCTCCGACCCGGTGTCGCGGAAGCTGTAGAGCAATGTCAGCGAGCCGGTGTTTTCGTCCGCATGGTGACAGGTGACAATATCATGACTGCTAAAGCGATCGCCCAGGAGTGTGGGATCTTCACCCCAGGAGGCATTGCGATTGAAGGGCCCAAGTTCCGCCAGCTCAGCACGCGCCAAATGAACCAGATCATTCCACGCCTCCAGGTCGTTGCTCGGTCCAGCCCGGATGACAAGAAGATCTTGGTCTCGAGGCTTAAGAGTCTTGGGGAGACGGTTGCTGTCACGGGCGATGGTACCAATGATGCTCAGGCTTTGAAGACGGCTGATGTTGGGTTTTCCATGGGTATTGCCGGGACGGAAGTTGCCAAGGAGGCGTCAGATATTATTCTCATGGACGACAACTTTGCTTCGATTGTTAAGGCTATGTCTTGGGGGAGGACCGTCAATGATGCGGTCAAGAAGTTTTTGCAATTCCAACTCACGGTCAACATTACTGCTGTACTGCTTACTTTTATTTCTGCGGTTGCCAATAATAACGAGGAATCGGTTCTCACGGCTGTGCAACTGTTGTGGGTGAATCTCATTATGGATACGTTTGCCGCTCTTGCTTTGGCAACGGACCCCCCGACTCCTCAAGTCCTCAATCGCAGGCCTGAACCAAAGTCCGCGCCTCTGATCAATCCGACGATGTGGAAGATGATGATCGGCCAAAGTATCTACCAGCTAGTTGTCACGCTCGTGCTAAACTTTGCTGGAATGTCTATCTTCGGGTATACGACAGACCATCAGGCCGATGAGCTTGAGACCGTGGTGTTCAACACGTTCGTGTGGATGCAGATCTTCAACCAGTGGAAGTAAGTAACAATGATGCGCGGCAGTTGGAGGATGGTTTATCGCTGACTTGCTATTAGCTCTCGCCGTTTGGACAATGGTCTCAACATCTTGGACGGGTTTCTTCGCAACCGATGGTTCATAGGTATCCAGGCCATTATAGTTGGTGGACAGATCCTCATTATCTTCATCGGAGGGGAAGCGTTTTCGGTTAAACGTCTCAATGGTCCCCAATGGGGTGTTTCCCTCGTTCTGGGTGTGATTTCGATTCCCATTGGGATGATCATCCGATTGATTCCGGACGAATTCATTACAAAGTTAATCCCTACATTCTGGCGCCGCAAAAAAGGACCCGAACTCTGGGTCTCTGACGAGGCGGATGGCGATAAACGATTCCAGTGGAACCCCGCCTTGGAAGAGATCAGGGACCAGCTGACCTTCATCAAGAGGCTTCGTGGAGGCCGCCTGGGGAATCTGAAGCATAAGATCCAACATCCCGAAGAACTGCTTCCCAGTTTCCCAGGATCGCGCAGCGGTTCACGGTCACGAGAGAATTCAATCCCCAGCACGCCTATCCCGGAGGATGATTCCGGCTCGCCGCAGCCCGCCACCCCCGAATCCCGAACCCGCCAGCGCACTCGCTCGCGCTCCAACTCGGCCTTTGGCCCAGCAGCCGCGATGGCCGGTGTGATTGCAGGCAGTATCGGCGGGTGGTCACCGATTGAACGACCCCCCGAGGAAACAGAATCGATCAAATTCTCCGCCAACGCGCCGCATCGTGGCTTGGACCAGCAACAAGGCATCGAGGTTCACCCGCAGACCGCAGCGGACGACCAAGTTTTCGGGGACTACAGCGCAACCGCGAATACTCCGCCTAGTCAGAATCTGGATTTGATCCCGTTCTTCGGGCATGGACCTCCCGGGCGTGCTTCGTCGCAGCGGAGTCGGCGGCCTGAATCACAGTCGAGGTCTAGTCAGAGCTAGTCATCGTGACTTGCCGAGTGATACGTTAACATTCTATTTGATGTCCCATATTACCACTCCTTTTTCTTTTTGTTTCGTTTGGCGACTGCTGCGGTTATTGCATTTCGTTCCATCGTACATTTTGTAATTCTCTGTCTGCTTAATTTTTCGAGTCGTTGAGACAATCGGGACATGGGACGGCGTTTTGTGTGAAAAAGTACCTGTGTCTGTACTCTGTTTGTTCTCTCTTATAGACACTGCACTTCACTCCTTTGCATTGGGCATGGGGCTGGCTGGTTGGTTAGATTTGGCGTACTGGGGGTTCTCTACTTTCTTTGCTTTGTTGATTTCTTTGCTTTGTTGACATGTGTTGACTCCTTTGGATGAGACTTGTGTCTATGTCTGCTTTTCATTGTTGGTTGTGTTGTTGATAGGCCTGTGAGGGTATTTATGACATCTGAGAATGCTTTGGGCTCTTTGTAGTGATATTCTGTAGTTGTAGAACGGCATTGCTAATGCTAATTAAGATAGAACAGCAACGGCAAAGCTACAAACCCTTAGACCCATCCTCAAAAGCCCTAACATCATACTCCTCAGGATACGTCTCTAAAACCCTCTTCAACTCGGCCATCTGCGCACGGGTCTCCTCAGTAACATCCTCATAAACATCCTCAAAAGCGCACCGAATCGGCGGTTTCTTCTCACGCTCGGCGTTGCCGAATTCCCGCAGCACGGCTTTCCGCAGCTGCTCGCGGGTTTCGCGCTCGTGGTCCTCACTCCACAGCCCGTTGTTCTCGAGGTACTTGCGCAGCCGGATGATGGGGTTGTCGCGGCGTTTCCAGTCGTCGACTTCGATGCGCGCGCGATAGGCGAAGCTATCGTCGCTCGTGCTGTGGTGCGAGACGCGGTAGCTCATTGCTTCGATGAGGACCGGGCGGTTTGTCTCGCTGCTACTACCGACGCTGGTGTTGGGGGTTAGGGCGATGCGGCGCGCTTCCTTGGTGGCGTTGTACACGGCGAAGATGTCGTTGCCGTCTACGCGGATCGTGTCAATCCCGTAGCCCACCCCGCGGCTCGCGATCCCATCGCCGCGGTACTGCTCCAGCGTCGGCGTGGATATCGCGTACCCGTTGTTGCGGCAGATGAATACCACGGGGCAGGATCTTGTTGCGGCAAGGTTGAGCCCGGCGTGGAAGTCGCCTTCGCTGGCGGCGCCTTCGCCGAAATAGCATGCTACGATGCGTGGTGGGATATTGGGGTTCTGGAGGGATTGGAGCTTCAGGGCGTAGGCCGCGCCTGCAGCTTGTGGGATTTGTGTTGCTAGGGGAGAGGATATGGTATGCTATTCAATTCAGTATCAGTCTGTATATAATAATATACTCCGGGGTAGTATTGGGGGCACCTACTATGCGAGGATAGCTCGAGCCATAATGCACGGGCATGTTTCTACCCTTTCCGCTATCGTGACGGTTGGCAAACAATTGGTTCATAAAGTCTTTCAGAGTGAAGCCTCGTTGTTGGTAGACGCCTGCTTCACGGTATTGGGCGAAGACTGTATCATCTGGGATTAATGCTGCGGCAGATCCGACGCCGATGCCTTCTTCGCCGGCAGACACCTGCATCGTCAGCGTCCTCTCTTTCTCTCTTCTGGATACGATGAGGGGAAATTACCATGTAGAAGCTCAATCGGCCTTGTCTCTGCGCTTCGAACATGATCACATCCATGATGCTAACTATAGCCCATTTATCAGCTGCTGCCCTGATATATATATATATATCTGATTTGGACAAACGCACCACTCATCATATTCTTATACCACGTCAGGATCTCCTCGTCTGATACATCAACAGGCCGCTCGCGGCTCTTATCCAGCAGCTCTCCGTCTGAATCCATGACTCTGTATGTCGGGATATGCGGCATGTCTGCAGGAGTGACGAAAGTCATATCGGTAGTGAATTTGCTATTAACGGCGCCGGGGAATCGAACTCTGCCATAAGTACCAGTCAGTCTTTGCTTTAACCAAGCCTCCCATCCTCCCACCCAACCGGGGCATGTATAGATTGCATGAAGACTTACCGATCCGATCCAGGCCGCTGTGATAAGGAACTGCTACTCCATCGTGCCGGAACTGTGACAGGTCTGGGACAGCGAATTGTCCGCGCAAGACGACCACCAAGACTCAACGGCATGCTGGGCATTAGACAAGGATCATGATGAAGGAGAACAAACGCAAGATTGGACGTCGAGGAGGTTCTTGACTCTTGAGGGCTGTCCCAGGTCGTGGTTACATAATCCGGGGCAGATGCGGAGGGCGGTTAGTCGCGGGGGAAGCGTCAGTGAGCCCGGGAATAACCGAGATCCTTTTCCTTTTTGGGATTGCATCGAATAGACACGGAGATACAATAAGGAATTAGGGCTGATGGACATGGTGTTTAACAGGAATCTCTGGGCACAGCTGTTATTGTGCCCCCAAGCCCGGATTCAGGGACTGGGCTTTCCTCTTCGTACAGACGGATAGCTTCGAGATTTACTTGGTCTCGGGTACTTGTCTCTTTTAGAAACGAGCGCAATTCGGGCCTTGGAATCGAAGAGGTCGTACCTTGGCTTTACAGCGGACTGGCCTCCGTGTCATTCATAGTGGACATTAATAGCTTGGCGGGCTCACAAGGGCCAGTGAGTGCGAATATGAAAAGATCCCGGGCTCGTTGGAAACGACTAATGGGCTGGGCGTATAGGAGGCTATACGAGCAGGGCTCCTTTAATTTTGGGGGATTCAAGCCTTAAAGGTTAGTGGTCATGTATGATTGGGGATACGTGCTTTCAGTCTACAGCAGTATCTTTCGCAAGCCTCCTGGTCATCATCCGCAGCCATACGGAGCACTTCACGGTGCCCAATCGCCTAGCCATATCCTCGAAATCATGGCGGTGGTGTGGATGCCGTATACCTGCATCCCCAAACCCAATTGATCTCAAGGACTCTGACAATGGTGATGAAAGTGTCCAGAGCCCTGGCCACGTTCATCCTACTTCTGGGGCAGTTCGCGCGAGGCCGTCCTCCGCGAACACGTCCTCACCAGGTTGGCGTGGCACTGCACCTGTAGCCTTTTACAAAGAAGGTCCAGTATTCGGGATGCGAGGACTCTGTTACGTCCGGCAAATGCTATGGGGGCGTTTGTGAGTGGGATTGAGGAGATCTTCGAAAGTGTGCTGGGATTGAACAAGCCATGGGAGTTCAGCCAGCAGAACGTGAATATAATGAGTGCGAATTCGCAGCGTACTGGTGTAGCTAACCGATATCAATGGATATACTCTGTATCATTCTCTACTGTATTCCAGGCAGTCAACCAGACTTCCGTATCGGGAAAAGACGATCTTCCGCCAATCGGCAGAAAAAGTCCCGCGAGAACCCCCGGAGTTGGACTTCACAACTTCCCGCAATCCCAATTCTTCCTTTGCTATTGGTAGGAGTACTTGCGTCTCTTGTCATATTACCGGCTATGTCTCGATCTATCTGGCGGTGTCTGCACCACAGTGCTAAACGGAGGACGGTCGCCCCTCCGACGCCGTACCGATGCTTTTCCTGCTCACTGCGTGCTCAGGACCAGTCGAAACCCGACCAGGATGGACGAATGACGCATTTTGGGTTTACCAATGTGCCGGAAACACAAAAGGAGTCAATGGGTACGGGGCAAAATTGATCGGACGGGACGACACCGGACAGGCAGAACTAAGCTAATGCAACGACAGTGGGAGCCGTGTTTAGTTCCGTCGCTAGCTCATACGACGCGATGAACGATTTCATGTCGCTGGGAGTGCATCGCCTCTGGAAGGATCATTTTGTGCGCTCGCTGAATCCCGGGTCCGCGCTCCCGTCGTGCGATCCCGACACGACCGGTAAAGGCTGGAACATCCTGGATATCGCCGGCGGGACCGGCGACATCGCCTTTCGCATGTTGGACCACGCGACGCAGATCAACCACGACCACGATACGCGGGTGACGATTTCAGACATCAACGCGGATATGCTGGCGGAGGGCCGCAAGCGCAGTATCGATACGCCGTACTACAACACCAACCGATTATCGTTCCTCGAGGCCAACGCACAGGACATCTCGTCCATCCCGGATAACTCGATTGATCTGTACACAGTGGTGTTTGGAATCCGCAACTTCACGGATAAGCAGGCCGCGCTGGCAGAGGCGTTCCGCATGCTCAAGCCCGGTGGCGTCTTTGCCTGCATGGAGTTCAGCAAGGTGGATAATGACCTGTTCAATGCCGTCTACAAGCGGTGGAGTTTCAGCGCCATCCCGCTGATCGGGCATCTGGTGGCCGGGGACCGTGATAGCTATCAGTATTTAGTCGAGAGCATCGAGCAATTCCCTAGCCAGGAGGAGTTCCGGGGGATGATTCAGCAGGCTGGTTTTCTGATTCCTGGACGCGGCTTTGAGAATTTGACGGGTGGGATTGCGGCCATTCACAAGGGGATTAAGCCGTTGGCATGACTTCTGTATTCTATTGATATATAGCTGGATAAGCAGGCTTACGATGATAGTGATTGACCATAAAAGTATACATTAGGGCATTCTGACCTGCATCCAGGCATCATCAGTAGCCAAGTAGGCGGCTATATCCGGGGTACAGAAATGTAATACTCCGGAGTAGGGCTGGTTCACTGCTATCTTCGGTCCGGTTGGGTTATTATTACCTTCGTGCTGCTTCCACCAACCATTGGATTCAGAGCAGACATTCAATATCCCGACTAGCTAGACCAAGTCGGAACACTGGCAAAGCGGATAGAGTGAAGACTGCTGGTTGTTTGTAGCATGGGACCGGGATAGCCGTCGATTCACGGGCCATTTGCCGCCGTATCTGGTGAATTGAAGATTCCCTGTCCATGGAATAGACAGTCTTTGACAGTCTTAGACCATCTTGACCAGTCTGGGCCTGTCAGGGCTAGTGAATCCTCGTAGTGCAGAAAGCCTCGAATGCCCCGAACCCCCAGACCCAGCGTGAATTCAGGTCCTTTTAAGCCCTTGAGAGTGTGATGGTGGAGCCTGCAGTGTGAATAAAGATGCTGTGGATGTCAAGGCTGGCAACTGAATGTTATATTAAGTATATTGAATATTCCTGTATCTGGAGATTCACTGTTATCTGACATGGTGAGACTCGCTTCTTTTCTTCCACCCCGCGCCGTCCTGAATATATATAACCCTGTTTCTCTCTTCTCCCACTCTTTTCTTTCATTCTCCAGAGCATATCCAACTACAACCCTTCTCTAATTCTCTGAATCCGCTCTTCTCTCTTACCCCATCTCCCCTCTCGCGTCTTCTTCATCCTCATATTCATGTTTCTCGACTGGCTCAAACCTCCGGCTTCGCTGCCCGTCGCGACCATGCCCGCATCCATCCACGACGGTTTCCTTTCTGCGCCATTAACACCTCCCGAGGCCGTCGAGACCTCTGAGCCCTCTTCATCGAGTCTTTCCAATGACAAGGAAGCCTTTGCGACCATCCATACAGTCACGCATGTCATGTCCACGGAGCGCATGGCGCTGGCGCACCTCGAGCATCTGTACAAGCACGACAGCGTTGTGCAGGATAACGTGATCCGCGCGGTTGACCAGATGGTGCGCAGTGTCCGCGAGGGAGGGAAATTGGTGCTGTGTGGGGTGGGCAAGAGTGGGAAGATTGCGCGCAAGATCGAAGCGACCATGAACAGTCTGGGCATCTTGAGTGTGTTCCTGCATCCTACCGAGGCGTTGCATGGAGATTTGGGCATTGTGCAACGAGTACGAATCCTATTGTCTGTCCCTATATTGGAGAATTCTGACTGACTGACTGACTGAACAGAATGATACGCTCATGTTGATTTCCTTTTCTGGCCGCACTCAGGAGCTCAAGTCGCTTCTTCCTCATATCTCCCCCACAGTGCCTGTGATTGCTATCACTTCTCACCTGCACCCGTCCATTCTGTCTTGCCATACATCCGATATCGCAATTGGCCTCCCCGCTCCCGTCCATGAAGATGAGGAATCCTCCTTTGGCGTGAATGCCCCGACCTCCTCGACCACCGTGGCTCTGTGCCTGGGTGATGCTCTCGCTCTGAGCACCGCGCGCCGTCTGCACACCTCGCCTACTCGTGGCCCGGCGGAAGTGTTCAAGAGCTTCCACCCCGGTGGGGCAATTGGCGCAAGCACGACAGCGGTGCCGTGCGACTACCTGCAGGGCCAGCAGGAGGAGCAGCAGGGTCAGCAGGACCTGCTGTCCAGCCACCTTCTCCCACTGGAGAAGATCCCTGCTGTCTCCCCATCAGGAGCGAACACCGAGGTTCGACTCCTCGATGTCATCCTCGCTGCGGTGCAGAACCCAGAGGCCCAATCCTGGGTCTCCCTCCCCGCCTCCTCCTCGCCCCCGTCCCTCCTCCTCATCTCGCCCCGGAACCTCCGGGCCCTGTCCGCCTCCACGGACGTGGGGACCACCGTCGCTGAGATCGTGGCGGCAGGCCTCCCCTTCGCAATCCCTCAGGAGGCTTTCCTCCCCGTCCCTGCCGAGACCCCCGTTGACGAAGTGCGCAAGCTCGTCAACGAGCGGAAGCTCTTCGGGGTTTCCGCTCCTGCCACTATCGTCGCGGGGGTCGACGGGGGGGTTTGTCTGGGGGTTGTGGATGGGGAGGACCTGTAACCTTTCCTCCCTCTTTTTCTTCTCTTCGTTTCACGCCAACCTGATCGATTGATTGGGGGTGGTTGTGGTCTCCTCTTTCTTCCTTTCTTTTACTGCATTAATATCTGTTCATCGATGAGTGTGCGTGACCAGAATGGTGCCTCTTGTCTATTCTTCTTTCTGTCTCATTTTCTCTCTTCCTCTGGGTGGTCTCTTATTTCTCCTCTTGTCTCTTTCTTCTACCTCGCGTCTGGTCTGGTCTTGTTTCTTCTGGTTGGTTTGTTTGTTTGCATTCTTCTTTCTGCTTTTTTTTTTTTTTTTTGTCCCCCTTTGTGTCCCGGTATGCCCGGTTTGCTGGTCTGCAAGACTATGATGATGATTATGACTTCACGCAGCTCTTCTCCTTCTTTTCTGTGATATCCTGCATCTCCATCTCTCTTGTACATATATACATACGCACATATGTACATACGTACATACATACATACATACAATTTCTGAACAGCAAAAGAATTATCATTTTACCGGTACATATGGACATATAGACGTATGGATTTACGGGTTTAAATTGAATAATATCTAGATACTTGGGGGACCTATCGATGGATCTGAATAAACAACGTAGGTGAAATATAGTATTGTCTATCCATTGACTCAATTAAGAGATAAACACCGTTTAGACATGGATTCAGGGTATTATTCAATGAACCAAACAAATCGAGTCAGGAACACATTAGGACATCAGAAACAGAGCAGTGAGTGCAGTTAAATCTATGGCTGGTTCCTCTGGTTGCGTTGTTTTTCATGATGCAATGCAGGTGCTCTAAAACACCTGACAATCAAGGAACATCAAGCCACGAGTCACGCTTCGGTTGATCATTCACCGAGCGGTAGGCTTCGATGGTCCGGCTCTATCCGCGGTAATCATATATTTTCTAGACAGTGTCGTTCTTAGAAAGAGTTAGTAGTCGTAGCGGCGTTCCAAGTGAACACTTGGAATGGATGGCCAGCGGGTCAGGTAGGAGTCTATCTAGAATTATGAGGGCAGGTTTCTAGGGCTTCATCGTGGCATAAGGGACGAGAATCAATCAACCGGACTGGGTAGATTCTTGTCGTTCCTTGCCTTTGTCTGTTGAGGCCCCCGTTGATGCTTCGTCTTCATAGAGACGGTGCTGTTCGATGTATTGAATAACCGGGACAGGGATCAAGTAGCGGACGCTCATTTCACGGCGCAGGAACAGTCGGATTTTGGTGCTGCTGACGTCGTTCTGGATGAGCTGCTGGATGACATGGATGTTGTCTTTCCATGGCTGCAGGGTTGCGAGGGCTTCGTCGATATCGGTCCCACTGCGTTCAACTATAAAGGACTGGTCCAATTAGCATGGAACGTCGTGAGCACAATACTAAGTAAGATGTACCCCGTATTTGCCCAGAATGTGATCCAAGTCCTTCTCACTCCACACACCAGGAGTCGACATGGTATGAATCAGATCCGCGCCAGCCAGCAACGCCACACGCACTGGCTTACGAGTGCCATCGGCGGCCTCGATCCCCTTGCGCACGGTATTAATCTCGTAATCGAAATGGTCCAGCACGACGGCAGTTGGCTGGTACTCCTTCTGGAGAGGTTCCCAGGTGTCCGTCATCAACCAGTCCGAGGTCTTATCGACGGCCAATTGGCACATGGCAATACTATGACATCTATCAGTGAGAAGAACACGCGCCACAAAAAAGGCATGAAAGATATACCGATCCTCTGCGACGACCAGGCCAGCTTTCCGATAGGCGTCGGACACGGGCGAAAGGTAGCCCCCGATCAACTCGAAATCAGTGTTGAGTTTGACGTAATCGGCGGCCATCTCGAACATGCGCAGATGGAGATAAGTGATGGGCGAGAAGGAACCACACGCGACGAGCATCAAGGGAGTTTTCTCCGGGTCATTCATCTTGCGCTTCAGGCGTATTTCGGGGAAGACATAGTCGTCCGATGGGTTCTGGGGGACCCAACTTGACTCGGTCTGCGTCATGGCAGCGGGGGGTTTAGGCCGGAAAAGAGGGGAGGCGGAAGAAGAAGAAAAGAGAGAATCAAGTGGAAGGCGAGAAGTGTTTATCAAGAAAGAACAAGTGAGCAATGGAGCAAGTGAGATGGAGAGAGCAAGATGGTATACAGGGACCAGGGGTATTTATAATGATGATGACGCCGTAGGAAGAAGAAGAGCTTTTGACTTTTCAGGTGAGCGGAGCCGAAAGCCGAAGGCGGCGGAGAGTCACGGGACCGGAGCAGCAGTGAGGAGGAACGGGAAGGACAGGAGAAAACCTGGAGAAGGGAGGAAAAGAGGAGGAGGAGAAGAGAATATAAGAAGGGGAGAAGAGAGCTGAAAAGTATAAGAAACGAAAATGCAACGCAACGTGCTTATCCCCCACAGGTTTGTAAACATTATCCATGCGAGGGACAGTGGCATTGAGTGATTCAGGGCACAAAAAATGCAGGATAGGATAGACTATACTCTATAGTGTACAAGAAGCTCAAAGAATACTAACTGGCCTGACAGTAGTGGCTCAGGGCGGGCTGGCGTACGCGGTCTCGATATTCCCGATTCGGAAGGTTTGAGGCTATTCAGGGTGCCCGTATAAGCGTTCACCACCTTGAACGGGACATCTGTGCTAGAACAACAGAGATAAGACAAGACAAGGCAAGGCAAGGCAATGGCAAATGACGAGAATGATGACAAGGACATAATTCTCACACCTGTACTCTGTAGAATCCAGAAAGACCAGCGGCATCACCACTCTACTGCCCCAGAATAACACACTGCAATAGTCTGGAACTGTCTGGTCTTTTATTCCTCTCATTTTCCATACTTTATCTTCATATACTCTTCCATATCCTCTTTATTCCTCTTGCATTCTTTCATATCTGCTCTGGATAACTATTGCTGACTCCGCACCACGTCAACCCGTCAACCTCGACTAACCGCCCACGAACGGATCTTCTTTTCTTCCTCTCTCCAACTCTTTTGGCTTCATTCTTCCTCTCTCTTTCTCCCCCATCGATCTTTCTCTCTCTCCCTATTCATCTTCTTTTTCATCTTCATCGTTTTTCTCTCACTGTCTCATCATCTCTCGGGTTGATATCTATTCTTATTATTATCTCTTATCGACTTCGTTATCCGACTTCCCCCATCCCG
>PQMF01000154.1:0-59324 GCA_003004485.1 Aspergillaceae sp. MA 6039 | reverse complement strand
TTTTTTTTTTTTTTTTTTTTTTTCCCCGATTCGCGTTGCATCTTAAAGGTCTATTGCCGTCCTCTTCTTTTTCTTTTGTGCCAGTTGTCTCTTCTGGACGGAAGGTTAAGGGTGTATGTATGCTTAGATGTTTTAGTATTGTATTTTTACCATAACAGCATATGGCCTTAGCATCGCATTAAGGATTCTACGATACACTCATAAAACACTCCACGGATCTTTATATGACACGGTTTTGCTCGATGTTCCCAAGGTCAGGTGATGTGCTGGACCTTCCTCAAGTGGTAGAAACTGCCTCTGCTCTTTCCTTCTGCTCATCACAGCCGCCTTCGTCCAACTCACTCAAAGGCATCTTGCCTGGACTAGCAGTGGCCTCTCAAGCTTTACAGTCCCAAGTATCGGAACACCATGGCCCGTCGTCGAGTACGTCTATACAGCCCTTGCCAAACGCGATGAACAGCCGCCAAAGATCTAAATGCCTAACCACATAGGGTGCAAAGATCTGCTACTTCTACAACAAAAACGGACATATCCTCTCCAGATGCCCTCTCCGATTAGGGCTCATAACTCTAGTACAATGCTCCCTGGTTTACCCTTACCCTCTCCCGAGATATATACTAACAGCCCGCCAACACAGGGCCGGATGACAGTAAGCTAGCAAGACGCGGAGGCAATTGTTTGACAATGTAATCATCCATAGTTGCTCGCGACCCGCGATCACCATCGTGCCCGAGCAGGTCGCCGCAGAAAGGGCCGCCCTAAGCTTTTGGACAGGTACCGTGGAACAGCATGGCCTGGACGTAAGAATGATGTGGATGACGGGTACGGTCAGGACTATGATGGCGAATTTTTTGCCAATGATACTGCATTTGTAGGTTCCCTAGGTGGGTTTTCTGGGACAGGAAGCTAAATAAATGCTCCCTTTTGTTTCAGATTTCGGGTCAAAACGATACGAATGCTATTATGAATTACGATGACCGCGTCTTTCCTGAATTCTATGAGCGAATTGAGCCAGATGGCATGTGTGATTTGTACAAGGCCTTCGAGAACTTGGCTAATTGGGAGCACTGCCATCGTTTCTAGTTCTATTGCCGCTAATATTGCGTTAGTATGTTTCGAAATCGGATTTCAGCTATTGCTGATAGTGGCTAGGTCGTCATCTTCATCTTACAACAACACAGCTAGGTAATATTATGCATCTAGCGAAGCGCTTCCATGCGATGACTACGTCTATAAGCTATTGGCAAACCACCGGGCCTGTCGTCAACACAGAGTGAGTCATTGATGGTAATGGCAAATCTTAATAATGAGCATACTGACAGTGATTAGGCGCACTACTGTGACTCCAACCATGAGAAGATAAGTCTATATTCTGTCATATCACGAGAATCAGATATGGTTGACTGTCACAAGGTTTTCGGAGGTCCCAGGATCGACGGAATAAGTACTTTCTTTCATCTGGCACAAGTCACTCTCCTTCAGGGTAGTAGTTCATCGAACACAGCATTACCTCCCAGGATATGTACACGATAAGCACACAGGAAATGAGATCCCGATTAAACGAAAAAGAAACCTATATGTCATATGGCTTGGATACTGTGGTCGAGGATTACTACGGTGAAATTCTTTGAATTATTCTGGCATACCCCAAATGCTGTTCGTTGTGTACTCTACGCCAGTTTAAGTTAGGGCGCTGTGTATCCGGAATGCAATTTCAAAAGCCTTGTAACTCCATCATCATACATTGGTAGCGTTGGCCGAAGAAGACTAGTTATCACCAATGGCAAGATGTTTGTTAGGGCTACTCCCGGCGATGATTGTCCAGCGGCGGTGAAGAAGGCGGTGAGCCGCGTGGTGATTGATCGGGTCAAACCCTGGTAATCTCCCACTTCAGCCTTTCTTTTGCCTCCAGCATTGCAGCTGAAGTCAGGTACTTTTATCAGGGGCAGTGCATCGAAGACATCTAAATCATACGTCAAGTGGTATATGTCCTCCCTATTCGCCCCCTACCGACGACCTGAACCTCCTTTGTGATGAGTGGTTCTCAACTGGTGCTGATAACAACCCCCGGAATTTGGTGATTAGATCGGTTGAGATCACCTACGATCGCGGACGCCTTGTCGGTATTTTAGATCGTCCTTTCATACATCGCTGCCGCGCCTGATAACCGGTCAAGGGGAGATCGACAGAATGGATTCCACTTTACCGGACGCTTTCGAGGCGTCACAATCGGGACCAGGCACGGGACAGACACTTGGAGGGGGATCTGCCGGCTTGGAAAGCATGGGGAAGACTACATCCGCCGGGCCCTTCGTTAAAGTTGACGGTACGCTGGCTCTCAAATATGTGGTAGAGTTTGAGAGAAGTCTGACATCTGTCTGTAGAACCCCCGAAATTTGAACTGGAATCGTACATTGCGAATTACACCGGTATGCGAACTATCAAAACCTAGAATTGTGATATGGATATCTGACGCAGTGACACCTATTAGGCCGGACCAGATTTGATCGCTTGTATCTCATAGGCACATGCTCCTCCTACCTTTCCACAGAAGCTCTGAAAACCGCTATCGCCGAAGCGAAATCAAGCAAGGATGTCTTGAGGTATGAACGTGCGGTTGCCGCACTTGCAGAGGCCGCGCCGAACGAGAATGAAGCTGTTCTCGACACTGAATGGGTCGATCGTACGAATAAGGTCGTGAAAGCCGAAACGGATCGATTGGAGCACGAGCTCAAGGGGTATAAAAATAATTTGATCAAAGAGAGCATTAGGGTAGGTTTGGATCTCTTCGGATGGGTGCGTTATCTGCTCTGACATGACATGCAGATGGGCAACGAGGATTTGGGTCTGCATTATCATCAGATCGGCGACCTGGTATCAGCCTCGAAGGCGTATACTCGCATGAGAGATTATTGCACCACGCCTACTCACATTGCATCGATGTTGTTGAAGATTATCAATGTGGCCATAGAACGTGGGGATTGGTTGAGCGTTCAGTCGAACGTGCAGAGATTGCGTAACCAGCAGTCGAAACCGGAGGAACAAGCAAAGAATCAGCCGAAGGTGTCTGCCGCTCTTGGACTATCACAATTACATTTGAACTCGTATATGGATGCGGCGAACAGCTTCCTATCTACTGATCCAAGCCTGGGGGATTCATTCAACGAGGCTCTCACTTCAAACGATGTGGCTGTTTACGGTGGCCTTTGTGCGCTAGCGTCGATGGACAGAAATGAGCTCCAGCGCCGTGTACTTGAGAACAGCTCGTTCCGCAACTTTTTAGAATTAGAGCCACACATACGCCGTGCGATCTCTTTCTTCTGCAACTTCAAATTCCAACCATGTCTCGAGATCCTCGAAGCCTACCGCACAGATTACCTGCTCGACATCCATCTCCAGCGACATGTCTCCACCCTCTTCTCTCGCATCCGTACCAAGTCCATCGAACAATATATCGTCCCATTCAGCCGCGTGACCCTCGACTCTATGGCCAAAGTCTTCGCTCCCGGCGTCGTAGCTGGCCAACCCTCCCCTACAGACCCGAATTCACCGTTCGTGCAGGAACTCATCCGACTTATCCAGGACGGCGTTTTGGACGCACGCATCGATCTAGAGAAAATGGTCCTCGTGTCTAACCAGACAGACCTGCGGACGGAGGTGCAACAGGCGGCACTGGAAAGCATGCAGAACTTTTCCCAGGAAGCTCATATGCGGTTGCTGCGGACTAATATCATCCGTGCCGGGCTGGAGGTCCGGCCGCCAGCAGACAAGAGGGCTGTTGCGGAGGAACATGCGGGGAGGTTTGCAGGTAAGAGTGCTTTGAGTAGTATGATTAGAGGTGAACTGGAATAGATACCACTAGGGTGATATTCATCTTACTATTATGGAGAATTGAATGGAAGCATGACTGTCGAAACAATCTTGTTCTTTTTGTATCTTTCCCTTTAATCGCCACGAATGGTTCGGGGATAGCTAGTATTATCGAGTTATTCCTAGCATTAGGGTACCGACCATTAAATCATAATAATAATAGTAATAATAGTGAGGAGAAGCAAGCAACCCAGTACGGTCGTGTAGTCATCGTCCAAAGCTAACTATTAGACTAAAAAGTCAACCACTCTTAACCTCAGACTGACCCGACACCTACTATAACTCAAACTCATACACAAGACCCGAATGGTCACTCCAAGGCACCGTAATCTCCTCCCAATCCTGCCCCTGTTCTCCCCTTTGTTTCCTCTCCGTAAACTCACCAGGCCGCACCATCTCCATACCACAGTTCTTCAACCCCAACGTCGCAACCCTATCGGGCCGGCCCGGCGGAAACGGCCCATCACCTCTAACGCCCTATGTGGACCCATCTTTATCCGGATACAACTCTTTCCATGCGTCCACGAGATGGTTATCACGGATCAGTGTCTCCTCTTCCGGGAAAATGGGGTTGAGGTCACCGGCTACGAAGCCGTGGCCTGCCGCGCGGAGATAGGAGGCGTTTATGGTGTGTTTGCGGGGGCGTAGGGAGGGGTTCACGGGGAGGAAATCCAGGTGGATATTTATGACACGGATACGGGAGAGTCCAGCTTTTGCTTTTGTTTCCCTAGTTGGTCCAGTGTCAGAGAGGATGGGGAGGAGGGTAAGAGGACATCGCAGCAGAGAGCATACTGTCCAAATCGACTGAGGTGTTTCACTCGCCAAACTGGGCCGAGACCAGCAATGCTGTCATTCCTCGTGGCAGATTGACAGATTTTAAACCCAGGTTGAACCGTTCTTTCGAGATGAGTGTCATATTCGCGAGCAACTGCGTTCCCCAGTTGGTCGTGTCTGCTTCACTTGAGTACCAGAATACACGAATTCAAGGTATTTCCAGTAATATAGACAATTCAGGATGCGACAGCTCTTGCAGGAAGTTAATGTCCGGTTGTAGGTCCATGTTCTGGATGTGTAAGATGAGTGTTGAGATCCGTGCTTCCGGGACTAATGCCGCGGCATCGACATTCCACGTAACCAGGGCAAATTTCGAGCCTTTGGGACCGCTGTCATCTTTCACGGTGTCAGTTCCGCTGCTGGTATACTTAACAGGGTCAAAAGGAGCTCATTTGATGGTCAATGGATCGTAGCTATGTGACGCTTGGAAGGTAGACGCTGCGCCAGTCTCGTGGGACCATTGGGATGTCATGCCACCATCCTAGTGTCCTGTTTTGGAGTTGAATGGAGAAGTTCGTTATTTTTCTCTTAGCAGGAGATTGGTAATTCTGTTTTGTCCTGAGGTTGTTGTTGTCGGCGTCATCGACATGTTCAAAGCTGTGGATCGGATTGAATTAGGGATTGACTAAGTGGAGCTGCCAGAAGCCTAAGCATGGATTCAAGATCAGAAATGAGGTTCACGGCCAGTTGAAGGACTATAAATTGGCAATATTTTGAAAAATAACATAGTCCCTGTTTTCTGGCTTGTTGTCTTAGAGCGTATTGGGCTTTCATTGAGGCTAGAATATGTAGGTCCCAGAGTTGTCTGACGGAGCCCTAACGTCAGCCCTAACATCATGGTGTCAACATACTCAATAAGTATAGCAGCAGCAGAGGTCAAAGATAGACAATTTGTACTTGTATAATTGCTAAAATATAGTTAATTAATTAACTCCGGTTTATACGAAGATAAGCGTACATTATGGCTCTTGTCATCCAGGCAATCACTTTTATGCATCAATACCTTTACTCCCGCCTCTATCCAACACCCAGCAAATCCCCCGATTCACTGAAACTAGGGGTCCTGTCGACAGCCACGATTAATGCTGCTGGGAGTGAGTATCTTGCCTTACCATTTCCTGGACATCATTGGTAACAGCTACGATAAAGTAATCCGCCCTGTCGAATCACATCCCTCCGTAATCCTCCACGCCATCGCCTCACGGGATCTATTCAAAGCCCAAAAGGCCAAGAATCAGTACGGCTTCGCAAAGGCATATGGCTCCTACTATAGCCTCCTGGACGACTCCGATGTAGACATTGTGTACATTTCCACGCCGAATGGCTTGCATTACGAATGGGCTGCTAAGAGTCTCAAGGCAGGCAAGCATGTGCTCTGCGAGAAACCGTTTACAGCGAATGCAGAAGAAGCAAAGGAGTTGACGAAGTTGGCGAAGGATAGAGGATTGATTATTGAGGAGGCAGTATGTTCTCTCCTTCCTCTTTTGCATTGCCTGGGGGGGTATTGGTGGTGTGATGCTAATATATGCCAGCTTCATTGGCAATTCCATCCCGCGTCGCACGCCTGGCGCCAATTGCTGGATTCGAAAAAATATGGGAAGATTCTAGCGACACGGGCAAACATGACTGCCAGCCCAAGTGTCCCAAGTGATGATATTCGGTGGCAGTTTGATCAAGCTGGTATTCTCCCCGGTCCCTACCCATAACATATGAGCATTCACTAACAGCGTAAACCAGGTGGCTCATTAATGGACATGACCTACGCCCTCTCCTTTACTCGCTACGCCCTACACGCCCAGACCCCCGAATCCATCGACAGCGTAAGCGTGCGCCCCTCCCGAGACCCGCGTGTCGACGAGGCCATGTACGCCTACCTAGACTTCGAAAGCCCCGACGGTGACATTGTCCACAGCCGGATCTATACAGATATGGCACGGCAGAAACTGGGATACCTTATCCCGCGTATTTGGGAACTGCCCTCCATCGAAGTCGAGACTGAAAAGGCCGTTATCTTCTACTACAATGCCATAATGCCGCATCTGTACCACTATATCACGATATTGGATAAGACCACGGGCAACGTCCGCCACCTAAAACAGTACTCGGGCGGTCCGTTCTGGGGAAATAGGACCACAAGTACTGGGGAGAAGGGCGGGAATCGGTATTGGAGTACGTATCGATGGCAGTTGGAGGCCTTTGTTGATGCTGTCAAGGGCAAGACACCGGCATTTTGGGTGGCAAATCAGGATAGTATCTGGCAGATGGAATCGATTGATGCGATGTATCGGGCGGCAGGATTGCCGATTAGGCCGTCAAAAGAGGTTAAAGCATAGGTAGTTTATTGGAGTGCTCCAGAGAGGTCGATAAAAGAGGTCAAAAATTTTTATTTCATACAAACAGGGTGCCAGCTTCAACGATGCCATGTAAGAAAAGATTTCATTTCAGCCATTTGTTGACATGGATCATGACATATTCCCCAGGCCTTAAATCAAGCATCCTCTTGCGCCGTAACCGACCTAGCTTTATTCACCAACCCACAAACAATCCCAGCAGCAAACAGGACCGCGTTAAAAGCAGCCATAAGATAAAACGGAGATCCCGCGTCAGTGTCAAACAAAAATCCGCCAAGTTTTGTAAGCAAAAGGATACCAGCTCCTCCATACAGGGAATACACGCCAGCGATCGAGCCCCTGAGTTGAGCGTACTGCTGTCGTCCGCTCGGGCTCGGAGTTCCAGGTCTCGCCAGCAAGGACTGCTGCTCGTTGGATCCTGTAGTAGGTTCGGTCTCATGGGATGATAGTGCGTCAGTGTCTCCGAATGGTGGTTGACTGGACGGTTCTCCAGGGTTATTGCCCACGCTAATTCTCAGGATGCCATTACTTAGTACAGCTAGACTGCACACGATAGCGCCAATCTGGCTGATACCGATGAGGGCCATGATAACGAATATGCCTGCGTTGCCATCCGGGCCCTTGTATTGGGGACTTGGGAGGAAGGCAAGCGCCAGATAGCCGATGATACCAGCCAAAGCGGCCAAGAGAAGCGGGAGATGGTATCGTCGCGATTTGTCCGACCAGAAGCCGAATCCCGGAGCTGCCAGCAGGGCGACAAGCTGGGAGACACCTGTCAAGATTGAAGCCAGGATATAGGCCATTGAGCAAGATTTTTTGATGTCACTCAACCCGGTACCGGATACCTCGTTGGGAGGATGGCCACCGCAGAGACCTGAGGCGCGATAATAATGGTTGACAAAGAGCGGGATAAACAGCGAAATACCGACTGATGATGCCCGTGCGATGAATCCCCCAATGTATCCCAGGAGTATATCTTGGTTTTGGAACCCTAGGGTCAGTGCGGTGCTCAACTGCCTCCAGTAGGGGAGTATTTCTTCCCGATATTCATGGCTTTCGTATCCGGTCTGGCGCGATTGACGTCTGAAACTGAACAGTAATAACCTCCACCCCTTTCCTTCTTCTCCAGGAAGATTATTCAAACCAACCAGAGAGCACATACTAACCAAAAATGCTGCCAAAGCCACTATGTAGTAGCTGTTGCGAATAGCCTGAGGCGGTGATAGACCCGACCTCTGAAATCGCTCTGGGAGAGGGAGGAAGAGTGCCAACGAGATGAGGGCACCGCACCCAGCACACATGCCCACAAATCCCGCCAATCGTGAAGATGGCGAGTTAGCAGCAGTCTTCGCCTCGATTTCCTCGTCTGCCACATTGGGGCTCGGAGGGCGGTCGGGAGTGAGTGTCGAATCGGTAGACAGTGTCGCCTGTTGTTCTTGGGTATTCTCAGGGTTTCCGGCGACAACTGGGAGAACAGCGGTCACCATGGTCGAGATCGCTGAGCCCCCAATACTAAATAGTAATCTTCCCAGGAGCAGCTGAGGGTAGACGTTCTTTGCTTGCACGAACAGGACTAGCGCGACGGCTACTATGGCGTAGCCAGCGACGCAAACCTAGCAGAGTACAAGTCAGTCATCCATATCTTGTAAATTTTGCAATCGAAAACCTACATTCCGCACACCGATGCGATCGGACAGAACACCCCATATCGGACAAGCAACCAGCGCCAGCAATTCGTCAGCAAAGCCCAATGTCCCAACCGCATCGCCTTCGCCATCATGAAGCCCAATCAGATCAGTTATCACGAAAGAAAGAGACGAGTTGATGAAAACCAGGAACGCAATGGAGAATGGGCAGACAGCAAGAAGGTAGGTTAGTGTCTGCAGGCGGGTCGCGGTAAACATAGCTTGATGAGAAGCCATTACTGCACTCGGGTCATGTCTCGACTATCCAGATGATGCCGGGATACTAGTTGCTGATTGAATCTTCGCCCACGAGATGAGACACACTGTAATTGATGGTGGAAATGAGGTTGAGGGCTGTTGTTGCTGCTGATGCGTTGCTCCGAGATGCACATGGTGGGTCACATGACGTTTTGAGATCGCCGAATAACAATAGCTCTGCGTGGAATGGTTATAGTAGGGGGGGGTATAAGAGATACAGGATGATCAGAATAACCGATGGGATTAAAAGAGACAAAGTAATACTGCAGATAATTCCCTGGTAGAGCTCATTTCCAGACAATCTTGATCTTATCATCTTCGCAGCATCAGTTCCGCTATCGGCAGCTGATGTCATTGTCTGTTTTATCAATCAGTGGCATAAACAAAAATGCAGGTCACCAGTGGCAGAGGGAAATAATGCAAATATAGCGTATGAGAAAGGGAAGCGAATAGTATTCTATATAGGGGAAGAATGCTGGCTTAGTTACATCTGTTCAACTAGTTAGCACAACCGTCGAGTAAAGCCATAGCATGGATCCTCAGCTCAGCTTTTTTCTTTCTTTTTTTCACTTGTTTAGTTATCTATTTTGACTGCTCTCTCATATTCCTCTCTCATTCAATGTCTAGTACATAGAACCATATGATGAGGAAAACAGGGCTTCCCATCCGCTCAGCCGTATTTACTGCTACAAAGCAAGTCACACGTTAAGCTCAGTCAAGCATTATTTTTGCCCGTTTTATATTGCCACGCCAAGGGTGATGGCTAGGCATCAAGAGTGACAGGTGAGCTCTGGTTAGGTGCTCGAGTTCAGACCAAGGCTTTATACGATCCAGATCTGGCGGATCTCTTCATAAAATCAAGCTAGAGATGCTCAAGCTTTGTCTGAACATATTCTAGATACTATCAAAGTCCTTTATTTGAACTAATCCCAAATGGGCTTTGGATGTAGCGGTCCGGGCGTGTAGAATTGCAGTCGTTCGCAATTCCCCGGTCAGGTCACTTCCCAGGTCTCGGGATGGGCTGCGGAATGGGGTTGGAAGTTCTGGTTCTTAAAAGGTAATGACAGTGACGAAAGGACGATGAATGTGTGGTGCAGAATGCTTATATTGTTAAGCACATGAAGAGTGTAAGAGAGATGAGGTTGTAATATGGTGGGAAAAGGAACTGGGCTAACCCTAACGGGAAGGTGTCTAGGGCATTCCTCCGAGACTGATAGCTCAATCTCAACATTAGCCGCTGTTGCATATTACAAAGTAGCTCATTGTAACCTGAGACTTTCAGGGAACCGGGGGCGGGCAACTGCTTTCCACAGCAAAGGATAATCCACATTGCAGCTTGCTGAAAAGAACGCACTGCCTAGTAGGCTTTTGCCCAAATGTCCCAAGCATGGATAACAATCCGACTGAAGATGGTCAGTTAGAGCTTCCTGTGAGTCATCAAGTCAAACAATAACGGACTAGTATGTGGCCGTATTTTTAGCCAATAGAATAGGTGATGCTCGAGCAGGACATGATGCTGATAAGAAGGAGTTGCTTTCGACCACCTGCTTCTGGCCTAAGTGCTGCCGTGACTGGTTCTAGTTTTAAACAACATCCTAGAGTCTGAACATATTACTCGCTAACCAATTGTTTGAACCGTTCGATAATCCACTCCTTGAGATGGTGACTTGACCTGGCATCTCTTTATTGGAGCTTATTCGGTCCAACCAGGCTCAATCAAATACTTGTATAGCCAAGCCATGTAAGCTACCAATCTGTGCAGGCAATTTGGAAAAAGCTTTCTCATGCGTAACTTCGCGAATTTTCCGGGAACAATAGAACAATACCTCGGAGTAAGTTAGTCAGTCAGCCGTGCGCTGACATAAGACGCATAGCTGTCCAGAACGAGAGCGTCGGACACGCGATCCCGCCTTTCAATCTTTCTCTCGGTCCTTCGTCAGTCTTAAATTGTTTCTTCCTTCATGAGGGTCCATCTAACACGGTCGTTGTCTCTTTGACCTTCCCTTTGTCGATGACATTGGGCTTTCCGCCCTAGTCTTTCTGTCTCCGATCATGAGGTTAGCCGCGTACACGGGGGTAAGTTGATCCCCCTCTTTGTATGATCATGACGGGGGATAGTCTGGATGCAGGTTAACCTGGTGATAGGCCTCTGTGGCTCTGGCTACTGGCGTCTTTTTGAAAGCGCTACATCAACGATCGAATTTCTATTCTGCTTGCGTCTATCTTTCGCAGAGCAGTGCGAATCTCATGGTAGGTTCCCCGGACCTTGACATTGTGTCGTTTCTGCCAGCCGAAGCCTTGTCCTAATCGTCCCAACTCGTGTTAGATATTGACCAACCTCTGCCTCTTGGTAGCGGGATTTCTCCTCTTCTGGCTCCAGCGACTCCTGTACGGACCCCTACGACCGATCGAAACCGAGCAGCTATATGAAAAGGCATGGTTTGCCGTGACGGAAACATGTCTCGCCATGACAATATTCCGGGGGGAGCTAGGTGGATGGTTCTTGGTGATGTTCATAAGTCTGCTCGTCGGAAAGGTCTGGGGTTGGATCGGTGAAGGCCGTGTTGAGTTTTTGGAGCAGCAGCCACCAGCAAATCCTCGCTTGTTCCATACCCGGCTGGCGGCCTCCCTGGCCGTGTCCGTCCTCTTCAATGCTTTCATGCTGCGGTTCTGCGTCCACACTGTCCTTGAGCAAGCTCGACCGGACATGATGGTTATGTTTGGTTTTGAATTTGCCGTCTTGAGCATCCTGTCGTTGTCGACTGCGGCCAGGTATGGCATTTCGTTGGTAGAGATTCACGTCACACAGCAGCAGATAAAGGCGAAGGTCGAAGAACGGCGGGCCGAAATCCGTGCCGCTAGGGAAGAAGCCATTCAGCAACAAGCGCAGCTGGGGGGTGATGCTCCTCCAGCCGATTTGCCCGACGAGAACGACATCAACGAGATGGAGCTTGACATTCCGGGATGGGAAGAGAAAGGACGTTGGATTTTCTACCTCGACTTGGCCACGGACTTCTTCAAATTGACCGTCTATCTCTCGTTCTTTGCCATACTTTTCACTTTCTACGGTTTACCTATTCATATTCTGCGGGACGTGGTTCTCACAATCCGCTCTTTTGGCCGACGGATTATGGATTTCGTGCGCTATCGCAACGCTACTCGGGATATGAACGAACGGTACCCCGACGCGACAGCAGATGAGGTTTCAAGAGAGGATGTTTGCATCATATGTCGGGAAGAAATGACGCCTTGGCAGCCGCCGGACCAAGCAGGCGCTGGCAGACCAGGTGGCGCGCAACGGATTCCTGAGCGACTGCGTCCAAAGAAGCTTCCTTGTGGGCACATTTTGCATTTCGCCTGTCTCAGGAGCTGGTTGGAACGACAGCAAAATTGTCCAACATGCCGACGTCCTGTCGTCATGCCTCACAACCGCGGCCACGCTGGTGATGGTGGCCAAGGCGGTGCTGGTCCCCAGAACATTCCCGGGGGTCGCAATGGCCCCCAGGCTGACGGTCTTCCTAGGGCTCGCGTCTACCAATTTGGACCTTTCCGGATTGGGTTCGGTGCTGGCCGTGGAGATTTATTCCACAATCTTCATCAGCAAATTCACCAAGGAAACGCCCCCGTGCAGCCAGCGGGGAATTTCAATCCTCCCGGCGCAAGACAAGTCGGTTTCGGCTTTGGTTTTGGGAGGCCGCCACCGGCACCATTGGCCGCGCCTGCAGCAGCTGTACCTCCTGCACCGACGCCTCCTCCGGTCACCCAACCTACTCCACCTTCTCTTGCGGCGGGTTCTTCCAGTATCCAAAATCAACTGCAACACGTCGAACAACAGATATTACATGAGCTCGACAGTCTTCGCTTGTCGATACACCAATTGCAGCTTGTGCGGTTATTACAAGCTGAACTGCAACGATTGCGGAATCAACAAACTGCCACGCCGGATGCACAAGGCACTCCTGTTCTAGGTACTCCTGCAATAGGCACCCCGCTTCAAGGACCGGCTGCATTCCCCCCACAGCCTACATCGGCACCTACACCTACCACATCAGTGACAACACGCCGTCAATTCACTTCAAACCCTCAAGCACCCCCTCTGGCATCGGGAGATTCGCGGCTTCCTGAGGGACTTAGTTTGCCCCAAGGATGGTCTCTCATCCCTCTCCAGTCCGCCGACCAACAGCCCAGTATACAACCTGGTACTGAAACAGCTATATCCACGGCACCAAGCATTTCGTCTTCTCCATTACCCGGTGGTCCTTCTGGTGACCAGCCATCCGATGATCCTCCTGCCACTCAGCCTTTGGTTTCAACGGAGAATGTCGAAGATCAAATCAGGAGTGAGGAGACTGCTGAAGCACCCAGCTCTGGCGCGACTCTGGGTCTACCTAGCTGGGGGTTGGAGCCAATGGCAGGTCCGACTGGTCAAAGCGCTGAACCGCCGGCTCATGCACAGACCGACCTGCCTTCTGATCAACCAACAGAGGAGACTGAAGGTCTGTCTACTGCTGCAAGCGCTGATGAAGAACCCCACCAAGAGGCTGAAAGCTCCAATGCTGATGAAGTGTCATCCGTGTCGTCCAAAGGGAAAGGACGGGCAGCAACGGTAGAGGACGTGGACGATGATGAGACATGATCGAGCTTTGAGCATTTCCCACTTTTCTCTTGTTTAATTCTTTTGTCCCGAGGCAGTACATTGTCGTCTTCTATCTTATTTGTTCTCCCTTTTAGATTGGGAAATCTAAGTGTTCGTTCGATGCCGGCGTTTTGGTGACATCTTTTTCTCTTCTTTTGAGCGCGTCTGAATCATACCCAAATCCCTGTCTGTTACTATCATCATCACCATGTACCACCATGTATCTCCCGTGTCAATCGATGGCATGTTCATATTGAGTACTCTTGTCGATGGCGTCGGCTACTTGCATTTTGCATTCATGTTGGCAACAATCAAAAACCCCATGTGTCTGTATTATCTTCGTCCTTCATGTCCATGGACTAATACGCGGTATGATGTATAGCCCCCCTTTAATCTGGCATGTAACCGTGGAGTATTAGTAGGTTACATATATATTTTCATGAGGCCCCGCGTGGTGCGACAACGGATCTACTTCTCGACCAAGAACACATTAACTGTAGCCCAAATGTCACTTGCTTTGACGAGCAGTATCTTCTATTCTATTCTTTTTAAAGAATGCCTTGGGTTTGAAGCCCTACGATCGGCGTATTATCCAGCCTATACGCGCAGACGGCTGGTGAAAATCAGCGACTATAAATAGCTGCCTCCTGTGACAGATTTGTACACAGTACTCTGTTTACACCGTTCTCTGTATACAATACCAGCAGGATAACGCTCCCGCATCGCACAGGATCATCGATTCTCTTCTAGACAAGATGTCCTCATCATGGATGGACCACAGCAGGTAATCAACACGTGAGACAGGGTATACTACGGTATGATTTATTACATAATTACATCACTTGTGCTTGCTTCCATGTCGACCTTTGATTACAGCACAGCGTTCTCTCTATTCTGAACCAAAGCACATAAATAATTAATAATTATCATTTATCGATTCTACTGTGTTCGTCATCACCGGCAGCTTACGACAAGTCGCGGCTCCACTGCGACGACGGAAGACGACGACGACGTCAGCATAATTAGCAGAAGACGAACAAGAAGGCCATGTGCGGTTGATTACGGCGTGGCCTGCGCGCTTGAGTTATTCTTATTTTCTTTTCATATTATTACTGTTGTTATTCTTATTGCGTTCTACTTTTGCTTTTCTATTCTGCCGACATTCTTGTTCCGTGTACTTGGTCGATTCCCTCGTGTCGCAGCGTTCGGAGCGGCTTCTGCCTTCGCCTCCTCCGTGAGGTGGTGTCTTCTGCTCTCTAACGGGGTTTCCAAAATTATTAACAGAGAGGAGGATAGTTTTTTTTGGCGATTCATGGTGCTTTCTCATTAGTCATTGGTTTAATGTAGGTGCTGCTTCTGCGCGTGTGCCTGTGCCTTGATCGCATTCGCCTCATTTATTGCATTTTGCCTCCGGCTCAGAAGCACAGACAGATATGCTGTGTCGGGGGTTGAATACTATTCAAGGTGCTAATTGAGTGATTATTGTATAGATTGCTTGCCTTTTCGCTTCTTACATGCTACGCGTGCTGTATTAGTACTACATCCGTCCCATCCTATCCGATGCTTTCCTCACGACGAATCATCCCTCTTTTCGGATTCGCCTTCTTCCTTTTCTTCCTATACTCTATCCGCGGGCTGTCGAAATCATGGGGGCAGATGCCACAGGTCGTGGGGCTGGGTGACCTAGTTCCACCTGGAGCTGTAGGGACGTGGAATATCACGACGGTGGAAGAAGACAACCGTCCAGGCAAGAAGCCGTATGCGCCGCGTCCGCATTATGCCCCCGGAATTCCCAAGCCTTCAGGAGCGACATATACGAAGACATTGGTTGTGCCTCAGGCTGGGGAGGAGGATACCAACTGGGTTGCCGAGGAGCTGCCGGATTGGCAGTTGGCTGTATATGCGGTTGATAATCCGGCAGCGCCTCTCCATCCGCCGAAGAATAAGGGCCATGAGGTTATGGTGTATCTCAGCTATATTATCGATCACTATGATAAGCTACCTGATATTGTGGCGTTTATGCACTCGCACCAGTTTGCGTGGCATAACGACGACCTGTTTGCGGGCGATGCCGCGGACCATTTGCGACGACTCAACCCAGCTCGGATTGTGCGAGAAGGGTATATGAACTTACGCTGCGGGTGGGGTCCTGGATGCCCGGATTGGATGCACCCTGGCGCGTTGGAGGAAAACTCCGAAAAGCAGGAGGAGACAATGCTAGCGCGATCCTGGGGAGAGATCTTCCCAGACGATCCCGTCCCAGACGTTCTCGCTCAGCCCTGCTGTGCCCAATTCGCCGTATCCCGCGAACGCATCCTCGCCATTCCCAAGGCGCGCTTCGTCTTCTATCGCGACTGGGTCCTGCGGACCGAGCTCAGCGACTACATCTCTGGTCGTGTCTGGGAGTACCTCTGGCACGTGGTCTTTACCGGCGAAAATGTGGTCTGCCCAGCTGAACACATCTGCTACTGTGATGGATATGGGCTTTGTTTCGGCGGTGACGACGAGTACCGTGAGTTCAGAGCTTTAGGATCCCAAAAGTCCGAGCTGGAGCAGGAACTTCAGAATTGGGATGGCGAGGCTCGGACGATCGAGGCTGAACGGTGGAGGGGATCCCTGGGGGAGACGAGTCATGTGTTGATTCCAGAACCCGGGAAAGATATTGAACTTCTTGATAAGATCTCGGCATTGGAGTTGACGATCAATGAGATCGTATCTAATGCCACGCAGCGTGGTGAGGATCCGAAACATAGGGCCATGGAAGTGGGGCGCCCATGGAAGGAGGGTGACGGATTTTAAGAGCCTATTCGATTTTGCTGGATATCCTTCTAGATTTACACGACTACCAGTGTGCCTTTCTGCAAACTGTTTTGCAGGCTGCTTACTGCCAGCGATATACTCTGGTATCCCAAAAACGAACCCCCCTTAATTGATTATGTCTTGCAAAACATAATTGGGTTTCTTGCTATCTATTTTGATCGATTTACAGGTTGGATTCTGGTATATTGTTAGCAAAAAGTCCCTTCGACTGTGCATATTACAAAAGAGTACATTTTTCTTCCTGTGTTTGGCGTGTGCCTGTCCATCCCATCCGAAAGCGAGATTCGATTACTGATTCTTGGCTGGGATTGGGCTAGATAGCGTTCATGTTAGCGAAAACGGATTGCATGAGCTCTCAAACATTAGAATGCCAGTATAATACTCCGGAGTATCTGTAAAAAGGGATATCATGTGACTGCTCCACCCTAGCAACCGGAGAAACACTCCTCCGAGGCAGAGTTTGCACTGTCTGTCCTTCCTTCAAACCACGCAAACAGCGTCATATGCGCCCACCTGCTATACATCTATAGCTTCAAGGGTAATCCACGGTCGATTTGTCGCGTCGAGCGTCTCTGGCAGCTGGAGGCGTTCCACATTCTTCTTTGTTTTCTTCACTATCTTGCGACCCTCTCCGTGCACTGCTTGTGGAGTGGCGCAGAAGTGTGTCTCTGAATCAAGGCTATTCACCCCCAGCAGCAGGACCGCTGGGGCAGTTTTATCTGATCAAGCTGTTCAATATTAGAGCTCTTCTTCCTGCTTTTCTGTCAGTGAATGCATGTAAGTGAATGTCAATGTGGTTGGCTTTTCTCTGTATGTGATTTTTATTTCTTAAACAAGCTTGCTTTGCTCATAAGTTAATTCTCTCTTCTCTTCTAGTAACGATCACACACCTACACTCTTGTCTAATCTCTCTTTCCCCATCGACTTCCTATCACAAACATACCTTGAAAGAACCTGTCTTTGCCTTTAATCACGATCTGTTTGCCTCGAACGGTGGCCATTGGCTGGCTAGTTTAGTCTAATCTGCTGCCATGTCATCGACGCCGTCCAACAACAATAACAACCACCAACACCATCCCTCGACCTCTGGCGACATCTCTACCTCCCAGCCTGCTCACTCCTCCAACATCGACCCGAATTCCCACCTCTCGACCTCTGGCTACGCGCCCAACGAGAACCAGCTTGCTGGTCTGGTCGAGGCTGCTACCGCGGCTGCTGGACAGGATGTGTCCGACTGGGCTGCTGCTGCCGCGGTTGCAGCTGCGGCAGGAGCTGCAGGGAACCAGCATCATCTGGATGGCTATGGACCGGAGATCCACATTGAGGACGACGGGTTTGGAGATGCGGGTTTTGGAAGTGCGGGATTGGGAGCGTCGGGTAGACATTTGAGACCTCCTGGTGCTGTTGCTTCCAGCGGCGAGCAGGGTCCACCCTCTGGACTGTCTCGTACTGTCTCGAAGAAGCGCAAGAGAGATGATGGTCCGTTGGATCCTGCATTGACTGCTGGTGTCGGTCTTGGAAGTGGAGGTGGCAGCCAGCAGCACCAGCACAACCACCAGCAGCGTCATCCTTCGCAGCCATACGACGGCGATGGCTTAGATATTCACCCTGTGCCGGCTCAGTCTTTGTCTGATGCTCGCTCTGTCGGCTTGCATTCCGCTGCGGCTCTGTTTCGTCAGCCGTCAAGTAACAAGAAACATACTCGTCCTCCTATGTCCAAAATGTTCACGTCTCTGGAGATGTCACCTGAGAATTTCTTGCAGCTTCAGTCCTCTGCCAAGAACTATATGCTGGACGAGAATTATCCTGAACGCCAGGACTGCGTTGGCCAGCGCGGTAAAGGTGATTCGGAGCTTGTCAAGCTGAGACTTTGGAACTGCGTCCGTCACTTCTTGGAAGCGGAAGGCAATGGTGAACGCTATTTTGGAGAGCACGTGGTCAACACCGAGGGCACTAGAACTCACGTGTGGCCTCGTGACCAACACAGGATCATTGCCTTAATGATCCCTTTGCTCAGACGTATGGTCACCAACGAACGCCAGCGCCAGTACGCGATTGAGACTAGAAAGGGAGGCGGTCCTGAGGAACGCAGAAGAAGAAAGACGGACGAGGGCTTTTCCATCACTCAGAGCGCCAGTCCTCCGGCCTACTCTACAGAAGAACAGTTGCAGATGCACGCGCAGCAGCAGCAGCAGTCTCTCCCTGAGGCATTTGCCCCCATGCCCGCACCCACCGCGCCGGCCGTGCCTTCTCACAGCCAGCAGAGTATGCAGCTTGGTTTAACCGATCTCTTGATGGACGGATATCCGACCGACTGGGAGGCCGTGGCTAGGTCCTACGACATGTACAACAATGACCTGCAGCTCGACAATCTCTGGTCTCTTTCTGGCCTCCAACAGCCTGACTGGCGCGGACTGGTGGCTGCCATCGACAGTCACTACCAGATTTGTCACCATGGTGACCACGATTGCCCTCGTTCCTGTGAGGATGAGAACCTCAACCGTATCTTGGGAGCGGAAGTCATGGCGAATATTCACTGGAGAGTTGGCGGGAACCGCTACACGCCTGCTCGCAATGAATTGTACGTCATTCTCCACCCCCTCTATTGGTGGTTACTTTTCTTGACTTGGATTGCGAGCTAACAATCAGCAGTGCCAGCGGTATTATTCGTGACGTCTCGCGTATCATCCGTGACCACCTAGCTGCAAAACACGGTATCCACCAGTCTACTTACGACCAACAGTCTGCGTCTGCGCCCCAATCTTACTACGACCACCATGCCCAGGCCAACAGCAGTCACTCCTCCCAAACCCCCGTCCTCCGTATCAACGTTACCCACCACGGTAAACGCATTCTCCCTCGCATGGATGTCTCTGCAGAGCAGTGTCCCGACCTGAACACCCTCAAGCAGACTATCGCCAATCGCTTCTCCGACCGCCTGTCCAGTGTTGTCCCCGAGTCACGATCTCAGTTTGCTTGGAAGGTGAAGGTCTTTGTTCCCGATGGCTTGTCGTCCGTCAGCTCGGATGGCGAGTGGACTATTGCGCTTCTGTCCGCTGCTACTATTGATTGGATGGACAATGAAATGAAGGTTGTTGTTGATGTCGATGGTCCTGGCTCTTAGGTGTTAGGTCGGTTCTAGTGTTCAATGTTTTAGGGTCTAGGTTTTTGGGATGTTGGTGAATTGAGGATTTGTTAATAGGTCTTATTTTTCTTTGTTCTATGGCTTTCTCTTTTTATCTTTGGATGTTGACGCCCATGTACGTGTATCATTGTCTTTTCTTTCGTCTTGGGCGGCTGTCTTGTTTCTTATTCTTCTTTCTTCCTTTTTATCTTTCTCTTTCGTGTATTATTATTAGATTTATTTCTTTTTCGCTTTCCAGTTTTACCACATACCCCGATAAGTTTTTGGTCGGCGTTGGGAATTTACTACTTTTTGTTTACCTTATTTATTCTTGCGTTCATTGTTTTATCTTACGACAATGATGACAACGCGAATGGCTCTATTAATCTTTCTGTCCCATCTTATTTTCCAAGAGGGAGCTTCGTTTTTCTTGCCCTACTTGGTGGCCACTTGCTGTCAATGATTTATTGAAATATGTTTAGTCAATTTGGATAGGATATGCTCAGAAGAAAAGAGCAGACCTACCTGGCGTTGAAAATCAGCACGCCGGCTTGGACTTAAGAGCATTAAATGAAATGGCATGTATCAGATAGCATCCGCTATGTTTTAGCAGCATCAGAAGTTGATCTGACATGGATGCACTTTTGATTCCCATGTGTATCTAGCCTTGATCCTGCATGTGTCTGATGATATTTGCTCTGGTCTTATCTAAAGCCTTAAGACTCCGTCAAGCCGCTTAATATCTGGCATGGGATCCCGTCCTGAAAACTGACATGCTTGCAGCTATATCCGGATTATATGTAGAGGGGGATGATCCACTATTGGCGTCCCTCGTGGCGTGAACTGGCAGCTCAAGTGCTCCGAAAGCGCGAATCCATATCTGGCCTGCGTACAGCCAAACATGGCGTGATTCGCATGGTATGCGCGTTATTGTAATTCCAATACTCGAGAATCCGTTCTCTCATCAGCTAGCTGCAGCAGCATTCTCACCAGCCCCTTCCAGTCGCGCTTTCTTTGCTCTTCGCTTCTGCTCTCGTTTCGACAATGGCTTCTCGGCCTCTTCAGCGGCTGGATCTGCTTTCCTTTTCAAGGTATCTCCATTTGTCTCTGTCTGCGGCGTGGCCTCCTTAGTCGAGACCTTCTTCTTGGATGCTGCTCGTTCGTCGACCTTTGGTTTCTCCCCGCCGTAGACGACATCGACAGCCCCGCGCCAGCTGGTCCGCTTCAACCTAGCCAAAGCAGTCACCTTCCTTGCCTCCTCGCAAATAGCCTCTTTACCGCGATCCTGTGACAACCCCCAGACACAAGTAAGGTTGATCACATCCCACGGCGCACGAACCCCCAATGCTCTCCTAGCTTCACTTGACACAATGATGCCCCTTCCGCGCGTGGCCCGGATAAGAGCCATAGCATTCCCAATGAGGTTTCGTCGCGCATCAACTCCGCTACCCGTGACCCCCGGCCCGTAGCAAATCTCAAGCCGAACCCCACGCTCGACAGCCGCAGATAGCATCTTAAATTTGAAATGAAACGGGAACCGCTCGGCGAGATCAAGGGAGATCAAATCGCATTCTAGATTCGTACAAGCATTCAAAAGAGATTTCTCGTTTGTAGGCCGCAGCGCGATCAGGTCATATGATTGGGTTAGGTTGGTAAGGCGCTGATTCTGGGAAGGGTCGGAGAGCAATAGATTCAGACGGGTGAGGAGCTTGAGGGACTTTGGCGTATCTGCGGGCGCATCTGGCGGCGTCAGGTTTGGAGGCAGCTTTCCACTGACGGTCTGCGAGAGCGCGACGGTTGTGTAACCGACTATTGGACAGCCCGGAAGTCATGTCAGTCTCTCATGTGGTCCTGCGTACATAGACGCGAGTTGGCAGTGAACAGGGCAGGTGACGTACGTTCCGCAAGAAAGTTCAACGTGTGAGAGATCTCAGGATCATCCGAACTGTAGGGAACATTGAGATCATAGAACATCTTCGGTGTATTTAAATAGTTAAATGAACAGAAGAGCCCGCATCCGATCCTCCTGCAGCGGATATCTCTGTATCTCGCTCCAACATTCGTACAGCGTGAGGTCAAAGCTAGACCATCCCAGAAGGGAAACCAAAAAATCCACCGGATCAATACTGCTCCGACCCCGGCGACTCCCCAGCCCGCCGCATCCCACGTGACCCAAGGCGGAACGACTGAATGCTTGTAACAAGTCTCGGTCATCAACCAGAATTACTGCCAACTGTGTCTGTCTCTCTGTCTCTCTCGCTCCCTTTCGGTCCTTTGTACCTGTTTCTAGGACGATAGCAACGGCTGCGTGGTGTGGAACAGGCTCGTTTGCCCCTGGTCTTTGCAGCTGCTGTTGTCTGTCCTTCTCCCCTCAATTTCTTAATTCCTCTTTTCCCTCGTCCTTTTGGTCCGTCGCAGGCCCGTCGCTAATCCGCGCTGTACCCCACCACACATTATTTCGCCTTCGATAGCAAACGGATTGTGGGAGGTCTTGAATAACTGCCTAGGAGCCGCCATTCATCATGGCGCGCGTTTATGCCGATGTCAATGAGCGTATGCCCCGGTCTTATTGGGACTACGATAGTGTGAACATCTCATGGGGTGTCCTGGAAAACTATGAGGTTGTCCGCAAGATCGGTACGTCTTCTTTACTTCTTATTTATTTTCCATTTTTGGCCTTTTCTCTTTGTTCCCTCCGGGAATAAATAAAAGGGGAAGAAATTTCCGGTGGGTGATTAACAGCTAATGGCGTGATCCATAGGTCGGGGTAAATACTCAGAAGTGTTCGAGGGCATCAACGTGGTCAACTACCAGAAGTGTGTCATTAAGGTCCTCAAGCCGGTCAAGAAGAAGAAGATTAAGCGGGAGATTAAGATTCTTCAGAATTTGGCGGGTGGTCCCAATGTGGTAGCCCTGCTTGATGTCGTCCGTGATAGCCAGAGCAAGACTCCGAGTTTGGTTTTCGAATACGTGAACAACACGGACTTCCGCGCGCTGTATCCTCGCTTCACCGACTATGACGTCCGCTTCTATGTTTATGAGCTTTTGAAGGCGCTGGATTTCTGTCACAGCAAGGGAATTATGCACCGGGATGTGAAGCCGCACAATGTTATGATCGATCATGACAAGAAGAAGGTTTGTGCTGGTTCCGGAATTTGTCGGGGTCAGCGTGTATACTGACACTACTACTTTCAGTTACGTCTGATCGATTGGGGTCTCGCCGAGTTCTATCACAAAGGTACAGAATATAACGTTCGGGTCGCGTCAAGGTACTTCAAGGGGCCGGAGTTGCTTGTCGACTTCCAGGAATATGACTACTCATTGGATATGTGGTCGCTGGGCGCTATGTTTGCCTCGATGATCTTCCGCAAGGAGCCTTTCTTTCACGGAAATAGCAACTCGGACCAATTGGTCAAGATTGCCAAGGTGCTGGGAACTGAAGAACTCTTCGAGTATCTCGACAAATATGACATTGAATTGGATCCTCAATACGACGAAATTCTGACCCGATTCCCCCGGAAGCCCTGGCATTCGTTCGTTAATGCCGAGAACCGACGATTTGTCAGCGATGAAGCCATTGATTTCCTAGACAAACTGCTACGATACGACCATGCTGTATGCTCTGCCCCTAATGCGTTGTTCCTGCTTTCCTTGTACTGACATTTCGCCTGTAGGAACGACTCACCGCCCAGGAAGCCATGGCCCACCCTTACTTTGCAGCTGTCCGTGCAGCGGAGGCGGAGGCCACGCGGAACAATACAACGTCCTAGAAATATGAGCTGCAGAACACAGCTTGAGCTACATTTTTAATTTTATTATGAAAATCGCCCCGGTTCCTGTCTCAGCGCCTGCTGTAGTCAGTAGCAGGTAACGATGATTCTGAGGGCAGTCAGTTTGCTCAAATTCTTTTTCGAGTTGATTCGTTGGTGGATAGGGACATGGGTGCACTGCGAGGAGGAACCCGGACAATTGAGGACGGCAAAATATTGATACCTCGAGCTGGGATGAGCTACTGAGCTGCAGTGGAAATGGTGAGACGTGGAATGCGGAGCAGAGACGACGCTGATGACAGATGACCTACTTCTAATCTGTTGGGTTCTCAAGCCCATCTCTCACCTCAATATCCTCTTTGGCGTATTCAGCGAGTTGAAATCTTATGACCATGTTTTCTAAGAGCGGGATTGAATATCTTCTTCGTCCCTTCTTGTTCACCACTCGATGTAATCGTTATCACGCAACATTGGCAACTATGCCTTTTGTTTTCCTTGCTCTCTCTTCTTTCCATCTCTCGTAATATACTGGATTGGTATTTATGGGATCTTTGCCGATTTACTACTTACTCTGTCTATGCTGTCTGAATGCTGTGTTCCCTCTTCTTCACAGGTCCGTGCAACCCATAGGGCGGGTGGCGTGATTGATGGTGTCCCGAGACAAATACAATTGTTTACTTCCCATCCGGTTTCCAGTCAGGATCCCGTGCTATTCAGGACTTTCAACAACTTATGGTCAGTCCACTGTGTAGATCAATCTGCGTCACGTGAGCTGTCATTCTCAAGAGGTTCTTCTTCCTGAACCCCCAAAACAAGCAAAAAGGGCATTAAAAACAGAGGGTCTAGCGTGCAGCTGCAATTAATTACGTCCAGTAATATTTAGTATACTCTGGGCTCTCACTCCCACCGGACGTTTCCGACGCTGATTCGCTCCCGAACTTTTCTGACTGGCAAATTTAAACCGCCCTCCACACAACCTCCATAAGAACCCCTCCTCCTCCGAGATCGTTCTTCACGTTGTCCAAGATACTTATTCGGCGACTTGTGGCGCGATCGGCGCCCTGGAGATTCCCTTCTCCCTCTCGAAGAACTTTGCGTTATTCATTTCCCAGGATGTCTCAACCCTCTGCCCCGAATCCGGGTAAGCACTACTATTACTACTACTGTGAGTCACGGAAGAAGTCAATGCTAATGGAGTCCATTGATTTTGCAGTTGGTGAGCCCGTGGCTCCCCTGAAGGACCCCGCGCCCCAAGCGGAAGAGCAAACAAGAAACCAAAACGTCGAAGATGCGACAAACGACCCCCAAACTCCCAAAGTGAAGAGTGAGAAAGAGTGTATGTATAGGGATACCCAATGCTGGGGGTTGTGGTGGTGGTTCTGTGGTATGACCGGGATAAATGTTAACAATGCTGGGTCCGATACAGTGGAGCGTGAACGTAAGAAAGCCGAGAAGACGAAGAAATTCGCTGAAAAGCAGGCCAAGGCTGCTTCCACCAAACCATCTGCCCCCAAGGCTGAGAAGAAGGCTCCCAAGCCTGAGAAGGACAAGACTGCCGATGCATATGACCCTAATGTCATTGAAGGTGGTCGCTACGAATGGTGGGAGGAGCGCGGTCTCTTCTTGCCCGAGTTCGGTTCCGACGGCAAGGTCAAGCCGGCAGGTAACTTCGTTATCCCCATTCCTCCCCCCAACGTGACGGGTTCGCTGCACATGGGCCATGCCCTCACCAACGCCCTGCAAGACACCATGATTCGTTGGCAGCGGATGAAGGGTAAGACAACTCTCTGGCTGCCGGGTATGGACCATGCCGGTATCTCGACCCAGAGTGTTGTCGAGAAGATGCTATGGAAAAAGGAACAGAAGACCCGTCACGACCTGGGCCGTAAAGATTTCATTGACAGGGTGTGGGACTGGAAGCACGAATACCATGCGAACATCCGAAATGCACTGCGGAGAGTCGGTGGCTCGTTCGACTGGTCTCGTGAGGCTTTCACTATGGACCCCAATCTATCTGCCGCTGTCACCGAGACCTTCGTCCGTCTCCATGAGGAGGGTATCATTTACCGTGCCAACCGCTTGGTCAACTGGTGTGTGGCTCTGAACACTTCTCTGTCCAACTTGGAAGTCGACAACAAGGAGGTTGAGGGCCGCACACTCCTCGATGTGCCTGGCTACGAGAAGAAAGTTGAATTCGGCGTCTTGACACACTTCTGCTACGAGATTGATGGCACCACAGAGAAAATCGAGATCGCTACCACTCGTCCCGAGACCATGATCGGTGACACTGGTATTGCCGTCCACCCCACGGACAAACGTTACCAGCATCTGATTGGAAAGAACGCACGTCATCCCTTTGTCGACCGTCTACTTCCAATTGTCGCCGACCAGGATGTCGACCCCGAGTTCGGTACCGGTGCCGTGAAGATCACCCCGGCGCACGACTTCAATGACTTTAACCGTGGAAAGGCTCACAACCTTCAGTTCATCTCCGTCATGAACGACGATGGCACTTTCAACAAAAAGGCCGGTCAGTTTGCCGGCGTCAAGCGGTTCGATGCCCGTTACAAGGTCATTGATCTTCTCAAGGAGAAAGGCTTGTACGTGAAGTGGGAGCACAATCCCATGAAGATTCCCCGCTGCGCCAAGTCGAACGATGTCATTGAGCCCATCCTGAAACCTCAGTGGTGGATGAAGATGCAGAGCCTCGCGGAGCCTGCGATCAAGGCCGTCGAGGACGGAGAGATTGTCATTCGTCCTGAGACCGCGGAGAAGAGCTACTTCCGCTGGATGAGAAGCATCAACGACTGGTGTCTGTCGAGACAGCTCTGGTGGGGTCACCAGTGCCCCGCTTACCTTGTGCAGCTTGAGGGCAAGGACGCCGATGATAGCGATGACAACTACTGGGTCACTGGCCGCACTGAAGAGGAGGCTCATCAGAAGGCTGAAGCCAAATTTCCCGGCCAGAAGTTTACCTTGTCCAGAGACCCTGACGTTCTTGACACCTGGTTCTCATCGGGATTGTGGCCATTCTCCACTCTGGGCTGGCCTCGTCAGACCCACGACTTGGAGAACCTGTACCCCACTTCTGTCCTGGAGACCGGTTGGGATATTCTCTTCTTCTGGGTTGCTCGTATGATCATGCTTGGTATCAAGATGACAGGCAAAATTCCCTTCAAGGAAGTATATTGTCACTCCCTGATCAGAGATTCAGAGGGCCGTAAGATGTCCAAGTCTCTTGGTAATGTCATTGACCCTCTCGATGTAATGGAAGGTATTGAGCTTGAGAAGCTCCATGGCAAGCTTCTCACCGGAAATCTTGTGGACAAGGAGGTCGCCGCTGCCACCAAGTACCAGAAGAAGGCGTTCCCCAAGGGTATCCCTGAGTGTGGTGCTGATGCTCTGCGGTTTGCTCTCGTGGCTTATACCACTGGCGGTACGTTATGCATCGAATTCCACTTACTTTGTATTGGTTGCTAACAGTTCCCTAGGAGGGGATATCGCATTTGACATCCAGGTCATCCATGGATATCGCCGTTTCTGTAACAAAATCTATCAGGCCACCAAGTACGTCCTTGGTAAGCTGGGTGAGGACTTCACGCCTCAGGCCACTCCCACGAAGACTGGCCGTGAGTCACTTGCGGAGCGCTGGATTCTGCACAAGTTCAACACCGCTGCCAAGGAAGTGGACCAAGCCTTGGAGCAGCGTGAGTTCAACATTGCCGCCACTACTGTGTACCAGTACTGGTACAGCCAGCTCTGTGACGTCTTCATCGAGAACTCCAAGTCCCTCCTGTCGCCTGAGGTCCCCGCAGACGTCCAGCAGTCGGCCAAGGAGACCCTTTACACCGCTCTCGAGGGTGCTCTGACAATGATTCACCCGATCATGCCTTTCATCACCGAGAACCTTTGGCAGCGTCTCCCCCGCCGCCCCAGTGACAACACAATTTCCATCATGAAGGCGCAGTTCCCTCAGGCCAGACCCGAATTCAACGACCCCGCCGCTGAGGCCGCCTACGAACTCATCCTCAACACCTCCAAGGCCATCCGTTCCATCATCTCCCAGTACGAGATCAAGACGAAGGGCGACATCGTCGTCCAGACCTACGACCCCACCAGCTACAAAACGATTTCCGACGAACTCGCCATCGTCAAGTCTCTGGGTGGAAAGAACCTTGGCGAACTCAGCGTCAAGGGTCCCGACGATCTCGCCCGCCCCACTGGCTGTGTCGTCGCCGCCGTCAGTGCCGAGGCGGCAGTGTACCTGCACGTGTCCAAGGAAGTCGCCCTTGAGCAGGAGGAGAAGGCCAAGGACAGCTTGGAGCGGTCGCGCGATGCCGTACGTCGGCAGCAGACCCTCGTTAACGGCGCCGGGTGGAAAGAGAAGGCGAAGCCCGAGGTGCGCGAGGCAGAGGAGAAGAAGTTGAAGGACGCGGAAAGCGAGTCTGCACGGTTAGAAGAGCAGATTCGGGAGTTTGAGCGCTTGCGATTGGAGTAATCGGACTATGGACACCCGGTGTCCTGTCACGTATCTCAGTTTATGATTAGTTATGTCTAGGTGTAGTACCCCGTTGGTGTTTGTTTGATGCCCTATACTCCGTACTCTACCAGTGAAATCTCTGTGCTCTGTACGCGAAACCATCTACGGTACGAACGCCATTAAAAACGATCAGCACACAACGTTAGGCGTATATACTCTGTACGAAACAAAATATCAAACCTATAATATTAAAAATTTTATTCCTCCCTTTTCCTGCTACTTTGCAGTACACTGCCGAAGCGCTTATCGATAAGAAATGCCAAGACCCAACTCCAAAACTTTTCGCGCTCCGCTTTTTTATCCAAAGCCAACCACCAGCAGAAACGAAGAAAAATCAACACCTTCTGCCCACGGCGAAATGACCTCGATATTGAAAGAAGTGTAAGATTGTTGCTACTGCGTCAATTTCAATGTGTAAGGACACAGGCTTACAACCACCAGCAAACCTAAGAATCCGCGCACAGCGCGCATTCTCAAAGCCAAAGAACCGCAACTCATCGAACCGCCTAAACGAACCCTGTTACTGCACGGCTCGAAATGCCCAACAGCAGTGCACACGATCCTGAAGACCTTCCACTCCCTTACAAAACCGGACTCCGTCCTTTTCCACAAGAAGAATGACCACATCCACCCGTTCGAAAGCACCGAAAGCCTCGAATTCCTGGCCAACAAGAACGAATGCGGTCTCGTCGTCTTCGGGAGCAGCAGCAAGAAGCGGCCCAACTGCATAACCCTTGTCCGTGTGTTTGATTCCCATGTGCTGGATATGTGCGAGATGATGCTCCTCCTCCCGCCCGGCCAACAGCAGCAGGAAGACGTTGTTCCCGCGATGAACAACCTCACCATGCACATCGGCGTTGGGTTACGGCCCTTGCTGATCTTCTCGGGTAGTCCGTGGGAAGACCCGACGTCGACCGCGCACGTCATGCTCAAGAGCATGTTCATTGACATGTTCAAGGGGGAGGAATCCGATAAGATCGATGTCGAGGGCTTGCAGTATGCGCTGATGGTTTCGGCTGACGAGCCTGCGCAGGGTCTGGCTCCCGTCATCCATCTGCGATGGTACAAGCTGCGCACGAAGAAGAGTGGTCATAAGCTTCCCCGGGTGGAATTGGACGAGATCGGGCCCAAGTTGGACTTTAAGATCGGTCGACTGCACGAGGCGCCGCAGGATGTCATGAAGGAGGCCCTGAAGCAGGGCAAGCGGCCGAATGAGGAGATCAAACCCAAGAAAAATATCGGGATGGATGCCGTTGGTGACAAGATTGGTCGTGTGCATCTTAACAAGCAGGATTTGGGTGACTTGCAGACTAGGAAGATGAAGGGATTGAAGCGCCGTGCTGGGTTTGAGTCGGATGAGGAGGACGGAAGTGACGATGCCGATATGATGGATGTCGATGATACCTCGGCCGAGGAGGGTAATAAGAGGACGCGGACGGAGTAAAAGAATAGTGTTCGTTGGCAAGTTATACTGCATCGTTCTTTTTGTTTCGTAACCGGCGTTTCTGGTGGATTGGCAAGTTTACTGTGACCTAGCTGTCTGCGTCTTGTATAGATCTCAAAAGTCTGAGCATGTATCTTCCGTTGGATATCACCATATTCGATCATATATTATTTGCCTATTTACTAGATCATCACTACACTTTGCTATGTCTTCTCATGGAAGATTCATACTATAACCATAGCCTGTTGATCAGGCCCAGTTACCTGGGCCATGATACACTGGGGTGCCAGAGCTTGGGGAATGGTCTCTCTGCCACTGCCATTGAGCACAGCACCAGTCTCAATTTCAACGGCAACGCCATCCGTCGGCTCATCCTCATTTACCGCGCTCTGCCCCGAGGATTTCTCTCCGTCTCCCACCACGTCCTGACCAGAAACCTGAGTAACATCATTTCTCTGATGCATATTCGTCTCCAGGCGCCGCGACGCCGGTGTCAACTTTCTCAGCGAAGCGTACAGTCCTCCAACCGGCAGTTATTGCCTCCTTCGCTATGGGATCGCGATTCAACCGCTGCCAATCCTCCCCGGAAAAATTCAGGGAGATTGTTTTTTATCCACTGGCGCCCAAAACAATGCTAAGTTTATAGCCAAATTCTCGAAGACGACGACAGATGATCAAATTACCGTATCGCGAGATGAATCTGGTGGGGAGAGCAGCGCTGATTCCGTCGAGGGTTGCGATGGGGTAGTTTTCCTCTTGGCTTTGTATTTGTACTCAGTAAGCGAGCAGAGAGAAGAATAGTACTCCCTTGTGTGAACAAAATGAGATGGATGCTGATGACTCCTGTACAAGTACGCAGGTTAGCAATTAAGTTGACTGTCGATCAATAATGGCTTATCTGCAGCTCCGCTGACCTTTGGCGTGGAATGCTCTAGACTACATCGCTGCATCCACGGCGCAGCGTCTTCGCGCGAGAATAATAACCTGCAGAACACCGTCATGGCAAAGCACGTCTTATTCGTTGGATGAATATTCACGGATGCAGGATCGAGTCGGTTCAAAGGAGCATCACGTGACCATGACGTTGCGCTTGACGCTTCACATGCCGAGGCTCTTTTTCGCGGTGCGGAAAGCCGTTCTGGCTCCAATCTCTCCTCCATCTCACTCACGCAGACCAACGGACAACGCCCAGGTCGAAAGGATAATCAGATAAACAGGTTTCTGGGCTTCTACATTCCCATGATCCGATAATCGAAGCCCCTCGTCCAAGTACATAGTGGCAGCTGCCGAATCCTGACCTTACCCAGAGACAGACATTCACTATGGATTCGATCCTGGTAGGACCCATTATGTTCTTGTTAGCGTGAGCCATAGTAATAATAATCGCCTTGCAGTCCCACCTAGATGCTGTTGTCCTTGATCCTGACCTTGCGCCCCTACTGTCTTTGCTCAAGGGTGTTCGCAATGGCCTGGTCTACGGGTCCAAAGTGCGGTTTCCGCACGCCTTGGTGTATGTTGGATATCCGCTTGTTCTCTCCAAGAACCTGGACAGCGCTAACGACCTCTTTTTTCTAGCATGATCTTCCTTTTCCGTTCCGGAAGGTAATACAGTGTATCCGTTGTCTCCGTTGTCTCGATTGTCGCAATTACTGATGACGTCCACATAGCTTCCGTGAAAAGCTCCAGCAAGTCCTGAAAGCCACGCGCATGCATGCCAGTAACCTCGCATCATTTGCGCTCGTCTATAAGAGCTCTATGCTCGTATTGCGGAACGTGGGCCCGGCAGGCGCCGGGAAGGAGGGTCGCTATGATAGCTTCTTCGCCGGTTTGCTGGGCGGTTACACCATCTTCGGCCGCAACAAGACTAGTCTCAGTAAACAGGTATCACTTCCAAGTATATCCTAGATGAACCACACGGAAAGGAATTAACTGTGACCAGATTGTCATCTACGTCTTTGCGCGTGTGTTGCTTGCTCTCGCCAAGCTCTCTATCGAGCCTAACATGCACCCGCTTTCCCACCTTATCACCCCCGATGCTCGTGCCCAGATTACCGACAATGCATGGCCGGTCTTTGCGAGTCTCAGCTGGGCATTTGTCATGTATATTTTCCGCTGGTATCCGGAGACTCTTATTTCGAGTCTGAGAAGCAGCATGGTCTACATGTATGAACCCTCTCCAGACTTATTTACTTTGGAAGTGCTAATTATGATAAAGTTACTCGGACTCGGACCACTGGGATTCGTTCCGAAACCTCTTACTACACAACAAATAGAGCAATCACTGAAGGACGGCTCGTCCGCTGTGGCGTATAGAATGGAGGTGCGTTTCTTTTGTTTAGTTTATCCCTGCTGCTTATTCTTAATGTATATATTGCACTTTGGCGAGTTTTCTCTTGAAGATTTATGGTCTATCGGCGGTAGATTGTGCAGGAATACATGGCCTGTTTGCGACATGTCCGGTATCTTCCCGCAGGCGGTAGGGAAGTTGGGACTATCATTACCAATAGTATCACTATCCTTATATATATTCGCGCGAGTCGAAATCAACAGTAAATTTTAAGTTAAGTGTACAAGTCATCAATCAGAGTAACGTTCGCCCTAAAAAAAGAAAAGGCAAAAAAGCCGTTGAAGAATAATAATCCGATCAACATACGCACTATTCCAGTACAGGCTTAGCGCGGCGGGTCGAATACTCGGGTGGTGGGACGATCCCGACGGAAACCATGTGGGTTTGAATCATGAACCATGATTTACATACTACGGAGTACATATCGTAGTATTAATGAAGAGAGTAACAAAGCTGAATGACATCAGATACTGGAATTGGCTATTTAATAAGAAAGCTGTGGTCACAGTCTGTAAAAACATCAACAAACAAAAAAGGTGGTAATTAACAACAGACTATTCTCCAGTCCTTGAAGAACACCAAGTCCCTCAAGCATGGTTTGACGCACCTCTCCAGTATTACCGTGGCAAGAGTGAATCTCCCAAATCGATTCTCACTGAAATGGACTTCCTTACTTTACAATGCTTTGGTATGATGCCCATTGGATGTCCCCAGGTGATATTGCCAAAGAGTGTTCCAACGACAACGAAGCTGTCAGGCAGCATAGCATGCCCGTGATAACTACCTAGAAACACAAGATGTTGAAGCACGACTCGTGGTGGCAGGTGTATTTGATATGAAATGTGCATTCCATAACCTAATCTAGATACTTGAAAAAAAAACTTGATCCTACAGACAGCAACAAAGATAAGGTGGAAGTATCAAATGAGGCTGAGGTTGAGACTTATGAACTACTTGAACCAGACTTTCACATTCTAGCTGTTGCTTGTTAGATCAAGCATAATGGGCAAAAGTTATATGGGAGCCTTAGCAAAGACAGGATGGAGAATCAGAACCAGAAAGATATTCCTAGGATGGTGAAGCATTTTAACCAGCCTACTGAATATTGGTCATTTTGAGAAAACCAATTAATTAAGATTGCCAAAGATGGACTGGATGATTTCATCAAAAATGCAGCAGGATTAGCTGTAAGATATATGCAGGATGTCAAGGATGCCTCAAGAGAAAGTATGATGTATTATCTAGCGTAGCCCACCGCAGGGCGGAACATCGAATCCGGCATTGTTTATTATATACTAATTATACCAACAGGAAGGATGAAATGAAGCCATTTAACTTAGTGAATATATTAGTCGGCAGATCGCACCGTCGTTAATTTTCTATAGACATAGGAACGAGGGTACCAAGGCATACCAGGACAAAGGTCAGATTCCAAAAGACTGTGATCCAGTATAAGTTAATCAAGGCGAGGAAGTCAAATCAACCGCGTCAAGAGACTGCCAGTCTGCTCATCGAAGGTCGAGAGAGGGACAGTAATGAAGGTGGAGATAGTGGTGCTCACCCGCAGTTTGCAATCCAAAAAAGGGGAAGGAGAAGGGCTAGGGGGTCAACGAGCGCATGCAGGCAATCGGGTGGATGTAGAATAAAGAGGGAGGAAGAAGAAAAATTAAAGAAATTGGAGGGATGCAGTGATAGAACAGTGAGAGGTCAGCTTTTATATCCTCTGGGGCGGGCGGTGGTAATTACAGATGGGTGTATTGGGACATCATACCATAAATGGTAAAACTAACTGTAAAAGGCAATTCACAGGTCCTCAGTTTACTAAGTAAACCTACACGTTGATAAACGCAAGGGGTCAGAACATGTCAGAACATGTCCATGAAAGATGCATAGAGCCATGACCGGGATAGAAAAAGTACTACCTTAAGCACCTTTATCTGGGTTTGGACGGTTCTGGGGTCGATGTGGTCGCCCAGGACCCAATCCCGGCCAGATCTTGTGGTGCAGAGAATATATTGATTGAACTGGGGCCAATCATAATAAACAGGGTCAGCGATATATGCTCTTTATATTTGTATATATCTGATAGGGAACAGGTGATACCATATCCGCCACTCGGCAAGAGCAGGATGGACAGTTATGCAACCAGGCAGACTAATTATTACGAGAGGATAGATACGAAAGGACATAGGAATTAGTTACCCATCTGCTCTGTTGCAATTATTGTGCAGAGATGTATAGGTAGGCAAGCTGAAGGGCTCAGCTGAAGTTGACATGGCCGACGAGCTCTGGCTGCTTTCCGCCTTGTCGATGAACGAGAAGTCCGGCGTTGGTTGCGCAGGGGAGGTAGAGGAGGCAGAGGTAGTGTGTTGGGAATGGGTGGTTATGCCTGACATGGTTGGGGTGACTCAATGGCAGGGCAAAGGCGCTCTAGTATATTGTTGAGAAGAGCTAGGTATATCTGTAGACGGAATATAAATGTCGAGGATGAAGTGATGGCCAGGATCGTTTGGATGAAGGGTGACAGCCTTGCTTTAATACTTTTCCAGGCAAACTAGGTGCCGAAATTTTCAGGCCAAAATCAGGGCAGTGCGCTTAGTTATGCCTCATTGCCACAATTAGCAGACTTCTTCTGTGACCTCGATGGATATTTAGTTACGGTTCGACCATTGGATAGCTATCTTCATGATATTTGACAGCGTTTTGTTTTTGCTTTCATCTCGGCGCTGATATCCAGGCTCATTTCCTAATCTAGCCTAGACTGTGACTGTCAGGTCTAGTACACCAGTGCTAGGAAAGTAAAGTACGGAGTATTACTAGACAGCGACTAAAACACTGCCTCACTTCCTCCTTCTCTTTCATTCCTTGGAAAATATAATGCATCTGTAGGCTGTACTCCGTAGTGAACAGCAAAATTTATTGAGCAGGAAGGCTGCATCTCAGGGATTGACTACGGAGTAGTTACCCAACTAGGCACAACCCAATGAGTTGTGTCTGACTGGGTGAAACACTGATGTATTGTTGAAAGGGCATTGTGAGGAAGCAATAATAATTGTGATGGTGGACTGGAAGTACAAAGAACTTATGATGACAAAGGGTATTCCTTCGCCTTCCCCCGAAATACTCCGAAATACTAGCCTTATTTTGATCGTACTGAGGACAATGGCAATCGTAGTAACACGGTTATTTAGTTTCAGAATTAATTAAGTGGATGATGACGTACTCTTTGGTATTTTCTTTTGAACGTCAGCAGTTGATCGACTTCTGGTCCTCTCCCGACTTGCCTCATCCAGCACTACACGAGGTTCTGGCCTTATCTTCATCTGATGAGGACTAATTCCCTCCCATTTTTTCTTTTTCAAGTGATTAGGGTTATATATTTCATTGCGGAAGATTGTGGCACCGACGGACGGGGGGCGGACGACGTTGCTGCAGTCGGGACCAATCAGGGCTTCTTTGGGAATATGGTAGTTATCTGGCGTGTTTACCTCGGATACAAGCCAGCCTTTTACCAACAACCAAACCACCAACCGCCATGTCGACTCCAGTCCTCGTATCGCTGCCATTGCCCATACGACTGACACCACGATCCTTCACACCAGACTCCTTTGCTCCGTACGGCACCGCAATCGTCCCACCTCTGCCTCATGACCTTGTTCGCGGTCCCCCGCCCTCTCTCCCGCCGCACACTCCGGCTCCTGTCCTGGCAAACCAGTCCTCCGCTCTCAAATACAGCCCGATATCCCCCTTAGACAACTACTACCCAGTTCGCAGTCCCAGTGGCGAGCCGTCCTCAGCACGGATGAGCCTCTTTGCTTGCTTTCCGCGAGATCTACGGCGGGCTGCGGGGGGTTCGGAGACTACTGCTACGACAGCCCTTTTCGATGTTTGCATCTTGGAACGACACCCCTACACTACGCAGACATTTATCCCACTTGATTCGACCAGCCGGGGACAGCAAAACCAGGCCGTTGATGTTGATCATGATGACCTTTATCTCGTTATCGTCGCCCCGTCCCGCAAAGGTGAGACGGCTACTGCAAGTGTTTCAGACAACGCCACAGGAGAACCGAAAACAGTGACGATTATTGACCCGCCGGATCTCAACAAGGTCGAGGCATTTGTTGCGCGGAAGGGACAGGCAGTGACGTACGCTGCGGGGACGTGGCATGCGCCGATGGTGGTGATGGGGCAACGCCGGGTGGATTTTGTGGTAGTGCAGTTTGCGAATGGCGTCGGGGATGAGGATTGTCAGGAGGTTGCATTTGGGAAAGGGATTGAGGTGGAGGCGAAAGATGACAGTGAGGGATTGGCTAAGTTATAAGGAAGATAGGTTTGTTCTGGTATGTTCTGTTCTATGTACTCTATCTCTGTACATATAATGGTATCTCAAAAAAGATATATATTAACTGTCAACCAAGGCTTTGTCTTCGATATCCTGGGCACCATCGCTGTCCATTTTTGCTCGCACCATCTGCGCCAGTTCTACGGTTTCTTGAGGTAATCCCGCCAACCGGGCTACTTTCAACGCATGAGATTCGCGGTTAACCCCCTTCCGCAGTCGATGGATGAACGAGAATGACCCTGATGGTGTCTCCTTGACATCAGTGCAGTATCGACCCAGAGACTCAAACTCGTTCGTCATATCGACCAACACATGGAAATGTGTCGCAAACAACGTTCGACATCGATTGCGATAATGTAGATGGTGCAGACATGCGAAGCTTACTGCCGTACCATCTTCCGGCGCCGTTCCACGGCCAACCTCGTCCATAATAACAAAAGAACGTGGTGTCGCCTGTGTGAGGATAGCAGTTGTCTCCAGCATCTCGACCATGAACGTCGACTGGTCGCGGAAGAGGTCATCAGCTGCGCCGATGCGACTGAATATCTGGTCGACGATCCCGAGTTCAGCATATGTTGCGGGCACAAAAGAGCCAACCTGTGCCATGATCGTGATAAGAGCATTTTGTCGCAAAAATGTGCTCTTGCCTGCCATGTTGGGGCCTGTAATAAGCCAAATGCGTTCCGCATCATCGCCCAAGAAGCAGTCATTACTCACGAACGGCCGGCCTTGCTCTTCAAGGCCCAGCTTGACCGTTGGATGACGACCACCTATGATCCGGTGCGATGTGCCAGCATTCAGAATCGGACGGACTAGGTTTTGCTCTTCAGCTAGGCTGGCAAACGAGCACGCCACGTCGAGTTCATCCAATACGGCAGCATTGCGGCGGATTTTCACCAGATTGACGATCACCGCGCGCCGCAGTCCTTCGAAGATCGCCTGTTCTTCTTTCCGGATCTGGACCTTTACCTGGTCCATCCGACCTCCTAGTTCAGTCCACGCAGGGAGGTAGAAGGATCGCGTGCTCTTAGTAGACGAAACATGGCGTGTCACTCCAAGTTCCTCCAGCGACTGCTGCGTAATCTTGGCTCCCTTGACATGGCAGATATGGCCCAGCCCAGGCGTCCACTTGAGTGTAAGAGCTGACGAGCCTACGGACTCCCGAAGCCATACAGTCAAGTCGGACTTTTCGTTTTGCAGTCGGTCCAGGTCCTCGTGCAGCATGCGCAAGGCCGGGCTTGCTTCGCGTCTCATTATCCATGTGTCAACAGGCCCTTGCTCTTCTGCTGCGGATGTAATACTGTTTTTAAGTCTTCCCTTCTTGGGCAGTGAGTCGACATCTCCCGGTAAACCCTCGGACATGGTAACTTCCTGTGCCAATCCTGCCGCCTGCGCGGCCGAATCATCCTCCATGCGTTGTTTCTGCAACAAGCCCTCTTCGTCAATGGCCGCGAGAATCTCCTCCGCCACCTTACTCGGTCCGTCAAGGTGCATTCGTTCAATCATGGCCTCAATACCATGCTTCAGCCTGGGATCCAAGCTATCGTCATCTTTGTTAGCCAGAACCCGTCGTATGTCTCTAGATGCTTCAATGGCTCTGGAGAGACAAATCAGGTCGTCTGGGTCTCCTCGTCCGAGACTAAATTTTTGAACTAATCGCTGCGCGTCGTAACTTCGTTTCAGCAATTGCGTTATGCTTCCACGTAGGTCTGCGTCTTCGATGAAGACTGATACCAGGTCAAGTCGTTCGTTGATTACCTCCATGGAGGTCGAAGGAGATGCTACAAGCAAGTATTAGCAGAATATCCAAACTAGTGACGGACGGTTCTTTACTTAGACGATCTCTCAACAAACGTGCTCCACTTTTAGTGCAGGTTCGTCGAACGGCATGGAGCAGACTTCCCTTCCCGAACCCATCTCGGGAAGTCTTGAGAATCTCTAACCCCCTCAGGCTATTGCGGTCAATGATCATGGACTCATTCAGATGCCGACGACGTGGGCGCTGAAGCTTAAGATTCAAGCCCTGCAGCTGGACCTGAATGTATTCCAAGAGGTGATATCCCGCAGCCGTCTCTTCAGGCGTGAACGTTTTGATCTCAGCAGTTGGGACGGGCGTCTCCAGCATGGGCCCCCATTTAGTAATGGGCTTTATTTTCTCAGAAAATGGAAAGAATGTTAAAAGGCGGTGGTCCTGGCCAATCAGCAACTGAAGTTCTTGCCCGATGAGGTCTTGGACCTTTTGATCCACGAGGATTTCTCGTGCCCCAATACGCGCAATAGCCGATGGGAGCATCCGGCCCGTCGTATACTGCGTGAAGAAATCACCCGTCGACAGATCCAGCCAGGACAAGCCTACAGGCTGAGTGGCGGAGGCCAACACATGTTGATGCGCGGAAATATCACCGTCAGCGGCATCCTGGCTCTCGATATGCGCCTTCAACAAAGAGGTGTCCATATGGAGTGCCAACAGGAAATTGTTCTCAGCGGGATCCATGAATTTCTCATCAATTAATGTACCTGGTGTGATGACTCTGGCTACCCTCCGGTCAAACATCAGGCCTCCCGAACGGACCTTGTCCTCTACGACATTGGCAAACTCCTCGCTGATGGCGACGTATTTGTTCAGGTCTTGCACGAGGACTTTAAGAAACCGGTCTATCTGGAAATACGGGAAACCTGCCATGGCGACGGGACCAGCGTTGGTTTTCTTAGAAGCCAGTTTGATATTCAGTAATGGGGCCAGCTCTTCGGCCTGCTCGAAGTACAACTGAGAGAACGGCGTTAGGGGCTATGAATACCACTCTACTAATGAGCGTAACCGCACCTCGTAAAAGTTTCCAACTCGTGTCAAAACCACGCAGTTCTTGAATTTCTGCACGTTATTGCGATGGCCCTGCACCACAGTAGGATACCGCGGCGAGTCATCCTCTGCGCCGTCATTATATGGCTCGAGCTTTTGCAATGGGCCCTGAGGCAGGTCCTTCAATTTCAGCGTAGCCTTTTTCTTTGCGCCTCTTCTCAACTCGACAGTCGACACTGGAACCGGAGCCCGGACGACGCGTAGGCCAGGACGTCGGGCATGATGGCAGATGGTGCGGTGGATTCTGCACCGATAAGGACGCACGATAGAGTTTTGCTCGATGAGAGCGTGAGGAATTAACTGGACCAGCGAAGGGAGCCCATGAATGCGCATCTTATTCCTCTATATTTCATAGCACCCAGATGTTTTGAGCTGTGGCAGAAGGAGACAAAATAATTCGATGCGGTGGAAGACCGCCCTCGCCAAACCTTCCGCTTTCCGTCGCCACTTGAAATCTTCACCTCCGAACTCCCTTCAAACCAACCCGTTGTCAACCACTCTGGCAGCTTGCGGCCTACACTGAACAAGCGAGCTTGCCTTGCTGAAATTGGACTATTGCTGAAGAAGGATGCTTCAGGTTTGTGAAGACATCTAGGGTTTTTGATCTTATCTCTGCAGGGTTCATTTTTTCTGTCGCAGGTGTCTCGACGCGCCGGTTGATTCTGAGCTCTCCCGGTCTTCGAACGACACGACACGACACGACTAGCTTCATTCGATTACCTTCTCTTTCTCCTATTGCAACTTTCAATACTTTAATTTTATTTGCTTAGCACCAGCACCAGTCATTCAAAATGGCGGACCCCAACAATATCTCGCAGTACAAATACTCGGCGATGTCCAACCTGGTTCTCCAGGCGGACCGTCGATTCGTCTCTCGCATCAACGATGAACCCAGTGGCGACCCCGAATCCCTCGCAGGCCGGATTAACATCCGGGACATGGGCGCGCGGATAGCGCGCGATGATGCACCGCAATCGAAGAAGAAAGCCACCGGACCCGTCGACATCGAGCGAGGCGCGATCCGCGAAGGCGAGGATGTCCTTGCACGGGAGCAGAAGAAGCTACAACGGGGCCAACCGGCTCAGACGCGGGGGCAGGGGATCCTGTCTGCCGCAGATGCGGTTGTCGAGGGACTGCGGTACCGTCCTCGGACGCCGGCGACGCGCGCGACCTACGATCTTATTCTCACTATGACTGCGAGCCACTTGGGTGATGTGCCGCATGAGGTGGTGAGGAGTGCGGCCGATGCGGTGCTGGAGTATCTGAAGGATGAGGAAATGAAGGATTTCGATAAGAAAAGGAGATTGATGATCTGTTGGGCAGCGCAATGAATCCCAAGGAGTTCAATGAGCTGGTGAATTTGGGTAAGAAGATCACGGATTACGACGCTCAGGATGATGATGAAGAGGTGGAAGGCGGTCTGGAGGGCGAAGCGGGTGCCGAACTCGATGAGCGCCAGGGTGTCGCTGTGGTCTTCGATGAGGAGGATGAAGACGAGGACCGGATGGGCACTGAGGTCCGCGACGAGGACGAGTTAAGCGACGAAGACGAGGCGGATGAGCAAGATAGACCAGAAGGGGATGAGCACGCAGCTGACAGACCTGATGTCGAGGGCCTTGGCGATACCGAGGAAATGGTCATTGACGGTGGCGTTGACCGCGATGAAAAGACGCGCGGAAAGTCCTTGAATATACCTGCCAGGGAGGTCGATGCCTATTGGCTTCAGCGGCAAATCGGTGCTATATACTCAGACGCTCATATCCAACAAGAAAAGGCCCGGGATGCGCTTGAAATACTTGGTGGCAAGGGCGAAGACGGCGCAGAGCGCCCGCTGCGTGATGTCGAGAACGACCTGATGGAACTGTTCGACTATGAAAACCCTGATATTGTTGCGAAATTGGTGACAAATCGTGACAAGGTCGTCTGGGTAACTCGCTGGAGGAGAGTCGCGGAAGATGCGGATGCTCGCCACCTAGTGGAAAGTGAAATGGTTGAAGCCGGTCATCGCGCCATCTTGGATGAGATCCTGGGCAAGACAGCCGGCGACGAGAGTGCCGGCCGACCTGAAAAGAAGATTAAGCTTGACTTGATGGATGTCGACGTCCCGAGTGGACCTACGCCGGAGGCAAAGCAGGCAGAAGAGCCCTCTGGCCCTCTGCAGCCCAAGCGACTGATTAACCTGGAAAACCTCGTCTTCCACCAAGGTAACCATCTGATGACCAACCCGAACGTCAAGCTACCTCAGGGGTCTACCAAGCGGACGTTCAAGGGATACGAAGAGATTCATGTGCCGCCACCGAAAGCGAAGAAGGACCCCGGAGAGAAGAATACCCCGACATCAGAACTTCCCGAGTGGGCGCGGATTGGTTTTGGTAGCTCAAAAGAGCTCAACCGGATTCAGACTATTTGCTATCCTACGGCATTCCACGATGATGGCAACATGCTCGTCTGTGCTCCAACTGGATCTGGTAAGACAAACGTCGCCATGCTTACCATTCTCCGCGAGATTGGTAAGAACCGGAATCCTCAGACGGGCGAAATCATGTTGGATGACTTCAAGATTATCTACATCTCTCCCTTGAAAGCCTTGGTCCAGGAACAAGTGGGCAACCTCGGCAAGCGTCTTGAGCCGTATGGCATCCGGGTAGCTGAACTCACAGGTGACCGACAATTGACGAAGCAACAAATCGCCGATACTCAAATCATCGTCACGACACCAGAGAAGTTCGATGTCGTCACAAGAAAGGGATCTGAGACCAGCTACATTAACCTCGTCCGCCTTATTATCATTGACGAAATCCATCTCCTTCACGACGACCGTGGTCCTGTCATCGAGAGCATTGTGAGCCGGACGATTCGTAGGGTGGAGCAGACCGGAGATCCTGTCCGGATTGTTGGTCTCAGTGCTACACTCCCCAACTACCGCGATGTGGCCAGCTTCTTGCGCGCAGATCCCATCAAGGGCATGTTCCACTTTGATGGCTCATATAGGCCTTGCCCGCTGAAGCAAGAATTCATTGGCGTCACCGATAAGAAGGCTATCAAGCAGCTGAAGACCATGAACGACATTTGCTACAATAAGGTCCTTGAGCAAGTCGGCCAGCGCAGGAACCAGATGCTGATTTTCGTCCACTCACGTAAGGAGACCGCCAAAACGGCCAAGTACATCAGAGACAAGGCTCTTGAGATGGAGACTATTGGCCAAATTCTTCGGAGTGATGCTGCCAGCAGGGCTATTTTGTCTGAAGAAGCAGACTCCGTTTCCGATCCCTCCCTTAAAGATCTCATGCCTTACGGTCTTGGTATCCACCATGCTGGAATGAGCTACGCAGACCGTGCGTCTGTCCAAGATCTTTTTGCTGATGGTAGTATTCAAGTACTTGTCTGCACGGCGACTCTCGCATGGGGTGTCAACCTTCCGGCGCATACTGTCATCATCAAGGGCACTCAAATATACTCTCCGGAGAAGGGTAGCTGGGTTGAGTTGAGTCCTCAGGATGTTCTGCAGATGCTGGGACGAGCTGGCCGGCCTCAATATGATACCTTCGGCGAGGGCATCATCATCACTGCACAGTCTGAGATCCAGTACTACCTGTCGTTGATGAACCAACAACTGCCTATTGAAAGCCAACTGATAAGCAAATTGGCTGACAACATGAACGCCGAAATTGTCCTTGGAAATATCCGCGACAGAGAGGAGGGTGTTCAATGGCTTGGTTACACCTACCTGTTTGTCCGGATGCTTCGTTCTCCGGGTCTGTATAGTGTTGGGGCCGATTACGAGAATGACGACGCGCTGGTGCAAAAGCGTGTTGACCTTGTTCATTCTGCTGCTGTTATCCTCGAGAGAGCGGGATTGATTAAATACGACAAGAAGACTGGACGTCTGCAGCCAACAGAGCTTGGACGGATTTCGTCCCACTACTACATCGGTCACAATTCCATGTTGACTTACTCTCAGCACATTCAACCCTCCATCTCCAATATTGAGCTTTTCCGTATTTTCGCGCTGAGTGATGAGTTTAAGTACATCCCTGTCCGTCAGGATGAGAAGCTGGAATTGGCCAAGCTCCTAGGCCGTGTCCCCATCCCTGTCAAGGAGGGTATTGATGAACCGCACTCCAAAATTAACGTCCTCTTGCAGGCCTACATCTCGCGACTCAAGCTGGATGGGCTAGCTTTGATGGCGGACATGGTCTATGTCACACAGTCTGCTGGCCGTATTTTGCGTGCTGTTTTCGAGATTGCCTTGAAGAAGGGTTGGTCCTCAGTTGCAAAGACAGCTCTCGACCTTTGCAAGATGGCCGAGAAGCGCATGTGGCCCACAATGTCTCCGCTTCGTCAATTCCCCAACTGCCCGAGAGATGTTCTGCAGAAGGCTGAGCGCATTGACGTGCCCTGGGCGAGTTATTTCGACCTTGACCCTCCGCGCATGGGTGAGCTCCTTGGCATGCCTAAAGCCGGACGGACTGTCTGTGATTTGGTATCGAAATTTCCTCGCTTGGAGGTTCAGGCACAGGTCCAGCCAATCACCCGCTCGATGTTGCGGGTTGAGCTGACTATCACACCCAACTTCGTCTGGGACGAGGCCATTCATGGGTTCGCACAGGACTTCTGGATCTTGGTCGAGGACTGTGATGGCGAGGATATCTTGTTCCATGACCAGTTCCTGCTTCGGAAGGACTATGCGCAATCCGAGGTGAACGAGCATCTGGTTGAGTTCACGGTGCCGATTACCGAGCCAATGCCACCTAACTACTTCATCACCCTGGTCTCTGATCGCTGGATGCATGCGGAGACCAAGATTGCAGTATCGTTCCAGAAACTTATCCTGCCTGAACGATTTCCCCCTCACACACCGCTCCTAGACATGCAACGAGCGCCCGTCAAGGCATTGAAGCGCGAAGACTACCAGCAGTTGTACCCCGAGTGGCAGTACTTCAACAAGATTCAGACTCAGACGTTCAAGTCGCTCTTTGATTCAGACGACAACATTTTCGTTGGTGCGCCTACGGGTAGTGGCAAGACTATTTGTGCTGAACTCGCTTTGCTCCGTCACTGGAACCAGAGTGACACTGGCCGGGCTGTTTATGTTGCTCCGTTCCAAGAGTTGGTGGACCAGCGACTGGCTGATTGGGAGAAGAGGCTTGGGGATGTTGCGGGTGGCAAGAAAATCGTCAAGCTGACTGGCGAGACGACGGCTGATCTCAAGCTCTTGGAGCAGGCCGACTTGGTTCTGGCAACGCCTACACAGTGGGATGTCTTGTCGCGACAGTGGCGACGACGCAAGAATGTGCAGACGGTAGAGCTATTCATTGCTGATGAACTCCACATGCTGGGGGGCTATGGTGGATATGTGTACGAGGTGGTTGTGTCGCGTATGCACTCCATAGCCGTCCAGATCGAGAACGGCATGCGTCTTGTTGGCTTGAGTGTGCCTCTTGCCAACGCCCGCGATATTGGAGAGTGGATTGGTGCTAACAAGCATACGATCTACAACTTCAGTCCGCATGCCCGCCCAGTGCCTCTGGAGCTTCACATCCAGTCATTCAACATTCCTCACTTCCCTTCGCTTATGCTTTCGATGGCGAAGCCAGCTCTTCAGTCTATCCTGCAGTTATCGCCCAACAAGCCTGCGCTTATCTTTGTCCCCAGTCGCAAACAGACACGTTTGAGCGCTATGGATTTGCTGGGTGCCTGCGCTGCCACTGACGAGGAGGATCGGTTCCTGAATGCCGACGTTAACGAGTTGGCTCCATTGCTTGGCCGAATCAACGAGCGTACACTGGCGGAGTCGCTATCGCATGGTATTGGATACTACCACGAGGCTCTCACCGCTACCGACAAGCGTATTGTAGCGCATCTGTTTTCCATTGGTGCGATTCAAGTCCTGCTTGCTTCTCGGGACGTCTGCTGGGAACTTGACCTGACTGCCCACTTGGTGGTTGTGATGGGTACCCAGTTCTTCGAGGGTCGGGAGCACCGATACATCGACTACCCCATCAGCGAGATCCTACAGATGTTTGGAAAGGCATCCCGTCCAGGCGAAGACAAATTTGGCCGGGGCGTGCTCATGGTTCCGGGTGTGAAGCGTGACTACTACAAGAAATTCCTTAACGAAGCGCTCCCTGTGGAGAGTCATCTGCAGATTTACCTGCACGATGCATTCGTTACGGAAGTCAGTACCAAGGCCATCTCGTCGACACAGGATGCCATTGACTGGATGACGTACACGTACTTTTACCGTCGTCTCCTTGCTAACCCGAGCTTCTACGGTCTCAGCGACGTGAGCCATGTGGGTCTGAGCACGTTCATGTCGGAGTTGGTCGAGAACACCTTGAAGGAATTGGGTGATGCCAAGATCATCGATCTGGACGAGGAGGACGACAGTGTCTCGCCGCTGAATGCGGCCATGATTGGCGCATACTACAATATTTCGTTCATCACTATGCAAACCTTCCTTCTTTCTCTGTCTGCGCGCACCAAGCTTAAGGGTATTCTCGAGATTGTCACATCCGCGACAGAGTTCGAGTCGATCCAAATTCGTCGTCATGAGGATCATATCCTGCGTCGGGTGTATGATCGGATCCCGGTGAAGATGTCCCAGGTGGCGTACGATTCGCCGCATTTCAAGGCCTTTGTCCTGCTCCAGGCGCATTTTTCGCGCATGCAGCTGCCTATTGACCTTGCCAAGGACCAAGAGATTGTTGTGAGCAAGATCTTGAACCTCCTCAGTGCATGTGTGGATGTTCTTTCGTCCGAAGGCCATCTGAACGCCATGAATGCGATGGAAATGTCTCAGATGGTCGTCCAGGCGATGTGGGATCGGGATAGTCCGCTCAAGCAGATTCCTCACTTTGGCCCTGAGGTTGTCCAGGTTGCCAATGAGTACAAGTATGTTCCTTTCATACCCGTTTCTCTGGCCGTTAATGCTAACCTACCTCCCTGCAGTATCAATGACATCTTCGAATTCATGGAAGCCATGGACCCCTCCGAGAACAAAGACTACGCCTCGTTGGTCAAGCGATTGGGTCTCGACAACAAGCAGCTCGCCCAGGCGGCCGCCTTCACTAACGACAAGTACCCCAACATCGACCTTGACTTCCAAGTCGAAGACCCCGAGAACGTCACCTCCGGTGAACCGGCATATCTTAAGGTCAAGATCGAGCGTGAAGTCGAGGAGGACGAAGAGCCGGACACGAGTGTGCATGCACCGTTCTACCCCAACCGGAAGATGGAGAACTGGTGGTTGGTCGTGGGTGAAGAGAGGACTAAGAACCTTCTGGCCATCAAGCGGATCACGATCGGTCGCAAGCTTGAACTGCGTCTGGAATACGTCGTGCCTGAGCCTGGGGAGCATGAGTTGACCCTGTACCTGATGAGTGACAGCTATGTGGGAGTCGACCAGGCGCCTACATTCAGCGTTACGGCAGCTGAAGGAATGGAAGAGGACGAGAGCGAAGAGGAGGAAGAGTAAATTAATCTACCATTGCATTTGGGTTCTGTTTTATTATAAAATGTCACCATCTATAACTAGTTTTTCGTGTAATTATAGAGCAGCAACAATGTCAAAAGCGGTCATTGGTGATACTTTCCCGATTCGGTGATCTGCGGGGGACCTTCTGTTACTGCGGACCATGTGATCTGATATGTGCCTCTCCCTCGATCTCCTCCCCGCGTTCATTCCTCCTCTTCTCCTGCCACTTGTCCTTCTTATCGCTTTTCATCTTTGATTCTCAATTGAGCTAGGAGAACTACTAAGGCTACCCTAGAACGTGTCTCGTTCCTGATTGTTACCTTCTCGGTCCGATTATCTTATCAATCCAGCTCTTATCATATCACTCCAGCTTGATTGATATGACCATCAGACCCATGAAGTTCAGCCCCGAGTATGCATTCAATTCCTTGACGGCTATCGCTGAAACTGGCTGGTTTGTCCGACTAACGGTTCCAGGGTCCTTCTAGGAGCTCCCCGCCGCTCCGGCGCCGTTCCCAATGCTTCCGGAACACTGGCGGTGTACACGCAGACGACCTATTCTTTTGAATCTCACGCCAAGACGAATGAGATCCGCCTCCTAGATCTTGCCGTTGGTCGTTCCGCACTCATCACTAATGATGCGGGAGCTAGTAACCCCCAGTGGCTGGGTGACGGCGACCAATTGATCTGGCTGAAGGCCAAGGCGAATGGGAACACGGCGTTTATTATCAGTGATGCTCGTGAGGCCGACAAGTCCTACACGGCGGGAACGGTTGCTGGGCCTGTCTCGGATTTGAAGGTCACGGTGATCGAACCGGGGAAAGTTGGCTTCGCGGTGACCGGGAAGGCAAATCCGGATGGGTCGTTGTTCAATCCGCACGATGCGAAGAAGCCGCTCAGTACGGGCAGATTGTATACGTCGTTGTTCGTGCGGCATTGGGATGCGTGGGTCGAGCAGCAGAAAAACACGATTTGGTATGGATTGTTGCAGCGTGCGCCACTCAGTCCGGCCACCAGACACGCGGGGAAGTATTCGATGTCTGGACTGACGAACTTGATTGCCGTGTCGGGACTGAGTGGTGTTGAGTCGCCGATCCCGCCGATGGGTGGCTCCGGTGATTTCGATATCAGTCCTTCGGCGATTGTGTTCATTGCCAAGGACCCTGATGTGAATCCAGCACTGCATACTTCATGCTCCTGTTACTATAGCCCCATGTTCTCGTGGACAAGTATGAATGCGCAGCAGATCAATGTCTGCAAAGTGCGGGCATTGGAAGGGGCCATGTCTTCTCCAGTTCTTTCCTCGGATGGCAGCTCGATCGCTCTTCTGACGATGCGTGAGGATGGCTACGAGTCAGACAAGAATCGTATTCTCTACGTTCCTAACCCGTGGAGCGGTGAGATGATCGAAGTGTTCCAGTCTGCCGATGGGAACGGCCTGTGGGAACTTAGTCCATCTGCTGTGTCTTTTGCGTATGATGATAAGTCGCTGCTTGTTCAGGCTGAGGAGAAAGGTCGTGTGGTGTTGTATCAACTGCCTCTTGAGAACGTTCGGGATGCCACCCCTGATGCTCTCGCGAAGCTCACGCATTCGGGCTCTGTGAGCGATGCGGTGCCTGCGGCCGCAAACTCGCCGAAGCTGTTGGTTGCAAGCAACAACCTTATTGACAATAGCGTTTGGACTTTGGTCGATCCTCGCTCTCCAGGCGATGCGCAGCTAGTTTCGTCGATTAGCCGTGGAGGCGTATCGTTTGGCCTTTCTCAGTCCCAGGTGGATGAAATTTGGTTCGCAGGAGCGGAGGACCACCCCGTTCATGCGTGGGTCGTGAAGCCGTCCGACTTTAAGCATGGAAAGAAATATCCCTTGGCATATCTTCTCCACGGAGGTCCTCAGGGAGCTTGGAATGACCAGTGGAGTACGCGGTGGAACCCTGCTGTCTTTGCAGAACAGGGCTATGTCGTTATTACCCCGAATCCCAGAGGTAGCACTGGATACGGCCAACCGTTTACGGATGCTATCCGCAACAACTGGGGCGGACTACCCTATATCGATCTTGAAAAGGGCTTCGAATACATCGAGAAGAACCTAGACTACGTCGATACAAACCGGGCTGTCGCCTTGGGCGCCTCGTACGGTGGCTACATGGTGAACTGGATTCAAGGTCATCCTCTCGGCCGCAGGTTCAAGGCTCTTGTCACCCACGATGGCGTTTTCAGCATGACCAACCAACTCGCCAGCGAAGAGCTCTACTTTCCATTCCATGACATGGGCGGGCCGATCTGGGAGGTTCCTGAAAATTGGGCCAGATGGGACCCCTCCAGATTTACAGAAAATTGGCAGACGCCGCATTTGGTCATCCACAATGAGCTGGATTATCGCCTGACCATCTCTGAAGGGCTAGCAGCGTTTAACGTCCTGCAGGCGAGAGGAGTCGAGAGTGCGCTTTTGACGTTCCCCGACGAAAATCATTGGATGTTGAACCCGGAGAATGCACTGGTTTGGCACCGCACTGTGCTTAACTGGATTAATAAGTACGTTGGGCTCCCGTCTATAGACGGTGATGAGTTGAGCTAGGCGTCACTGGAGAAACACGCTGCAGAGGCGTAGTTTTCTTGATTCATTCAGAGTGCTATTTCCGCTGGTAGTCTTCACGGGCCTTTAAGGGCGATGGTTTTCGGGGGTGTCTTCTCATGGGTCCTTGTCATCATGCAGATAACGGTTGTCTCGATTGAATGAAATACAGAATGACTTGATCTTTATGTCACCTATCCATCTTTCTCTCCCCATTTGGAACAAAGGATGCCATCGAACCTGCTAGGGCTGTCGTCTTTATACATTTCTTTGTTCGCAGTCCTTTGCTAAGACTTGACAAAGATTTGATTCGACAAGGGATCATTTTAATGGATAAAGAGTTGCTATTCTGATTCGTTTTATCTTCTTCATAAAATGATCACAACTGCATTGTCATGGTCTGCGTATGGTAATGAAGAAAGATATAAACTATTCTACTCGTACACCAACTCGACTTTACGTTTATTCTCTTCCTCCTATATATTCAGTTAAGGCTATCCCGTCTGAACAGACCTGCTCTACAAGCTGAGTTACTGCCCTCTTTCGCTTCCAAAATACATTCAAACTAATAAACTCCGTCATGTCCACCAACCAAGGCAACAGCCATCAGCGCCCTTCCCCTCCCCGAATCACCATCAACCCATCCACGCCTCACTCTCCGGGGCTCTTCTCAACAACAGCGTCATCATCTTCTACACGGCTCACGCCTTCCTCAGCAGCCCCAACCCCTCTCAACCCCGAAGAGCACCACCACGCTCAATACCACACATATAAACCTCCGACAACCGTAACCCTAGACCACATCCTTGCCCACCTCCGAACGCCCCTGCACCCTCTCGTCTCGAGCATAACCGGTGTCCAACACCCATATTTCCCCCGCGACTTGCTAGCTTTCCACCTCCTGACGAGTTCACAGCTGGATGAGCTCGCCAGGCATTATCATCAGGTTTGGCCGCCGGTTCAGGCGACGTTTTGGTATCCGGTTTGGGTACCAGGGTGGTTGCCGTTCTCATCTTCGATGTCCGAGGGGTGTTATGAGGATCAGGGGTGTGACGGTGGTATTGGCGCGGTGGATTTGGCGACAAAGAGGAGAAGATTCGGGAGATTTATTGGGCTAAGGGGTTGTGAGTCGCCGGTTAGAGAGTATGCGCATGATGATACAAACGGAAGTGGGAGTCAGGAGAATGGATCTGAGATGCTAGCGAGGATGGAAAGAGAGTGGCAGGAGGCCTTGGCAAAGGCTGCGACTGAGGAACTGGGGGCGTGGAGAGCGAAAGGCTGGTAGTCGGTATATCTATGGATTATCTTAGGGTTATGTCTGCATGTAACTCGATGTATAGAGGCTTCACTAGTGCACAAAATCCAGCGATTTCGTGAATTGGCTAATGCCCCATTCCCCTCTTCCGATTCTCCTCCACAATATCCCAATACTTCTCCCGCGTTTGTGTTCGAAACGTCTTCCCCCATTGGGTCATGACAAGGAACACAGCAGCACACGCCAACCCGATAAATGCCGCAGAGATGAAGCAGTTCTGGTAGCCTAGGTTATCGACCCACGGCGTAATTCTATCACGGTTAGCCCGCTGCTATAACAGAAAGCGCAGGGAAGTGGGAGGTGATACATACCCATACCCAATTGCAAACGACATTGTGTTCCTCACTATCATCACACTCGCCATCGCATCTCCGCTCAGCTCCTTGTAGCTATCAACGAGGTAATTCACGCTCAGTGTAATCCCCGTCGTGTTTACAAAAGCCAGGAAGTACATGGCGACTATCAGACCAAACCAGTGTACACTGTGCGCGGCTCCCACGCCCCAAAGGATGAGTGCTCCAGGGAGAACGACGAGGCAGGCTGTGAAGGGCCAGAGACGTTGTTCGGCTTCTACGATGCCATTGTTACGACGGGCGAGCTTGATGGTGAGCCAGTCACTGAAGTGGCCGGTAAATAGTGATCTAGGGGTGGGATTAGTGGGAGTCTTTCCGGTGGAGAGGAGGAACTCACCCGGTAATGGCACCAAGACAGCATGAAACGTAGCTGAGGCCTACCATTGCCGTACTGCAATTGTTAGATCAAGCTTATTGCTGTTAAGGGTAGGCAGTACCTGAAGTTATACGGTGGAGAACCGAGGATGATAGACGCAGTGCCGTTCAGGACGTTGAACCAGATGAGGTATGACCCATAGGAAAAGCTGTTTTCGTTAGCATTCTGATTCCGATTCTATTCCAGTAACGACGGAATTTACCCTGCGTAGAACACCACTGGCCAGGAAAGGTAGTATAAAGTCTGGTAGCTTCTTCGTAGCATATTATTCCTACTCTGACGAGGGCCCAGAAGCGAAAGCTTTTGCCAGTATGTCTTCCTTTCATAGGAATCCTCTAAGACTGGCGCATTGGAAGTGGGAACGGATTTCTCTTCGTCCACCTTCTCAGAGCTAGGAGCTGACGAGTCTGGCGTAACAGTGCTCGATGTGTTGCTTCGACGCTCGCGCATGTAATTCGTCTCTTCCATGAAGAAGAACAAGAACACAAAGGCCACTGCGGTGAAGATACTAGGCCAGTAGAATACCCACTGCCAGCCCTGGTATTGGGAAATGAAGCCGCAGATTACCGGTGCGAAATAATTGCTTCCGGCTAGGAAACAGGCATAGAGGGCCATGTATGTGCCCCGTTCGTGTGTGAAGTACTGCCTGCGTCAGATAGATAGGTATCCAGATGGCTTGTACCACTTACCACATCTGTGACGGAAACTTCAGGGAGTGCCTCGATAGGTGCTACGAAGAAGCCGGCTAACACACTTCTTGCGGCCCACTGGCCATTGGAATGTATATACGGGCTTTTTAGTCAGCACGGCGCATCCAGGTGGACAAGGGATACATACCCCCACATTAACGTGCCCTATTACACGAGTCAGATGTGTTGTCAGATGCGCCTTTGGAGTATGGACTTACTATAACCCCAAGCAAAGAGATCAGGTATGTCAACCTCTTGCCATATTGCAAAGCAAAGGGCTGCCAGAAGAGCAGTCCCCATCCCGCCAATAGAAACAAATACCCCGTTCCCTGGTTCAAAGTACTCACTGAGACCCCCGTCTCTTCCGACAGAGGGACTAGCACGGAGTAGACCACCGATGTCGAGATTCCGGCAAATAGGGTATATCTTGCCGACGGTTTTAGCATGGTCGTCCAGACTGGCTATTAAGGCAACTCACGTATTGGCACAAATGGTGGAGAGTAGCTTCCGCCTCGGTGCCCAGTTTAGAGGATCCTCTGGGTCCCTTGAGGGCGCTGGGATCAGAACGATCTCGCTGTTTCCCTTGGCATGTTGAGTGGACAAGACATGCTCTAGATCTAACAGGGTGAATGTGCCGGGAACAGCATTTCTCTCCGTGTTGGGGGTCCTTCCAGGACCTTGCTCCATGGTTGATTTTGGACCTCGGTATCTGTATGCTGTATGAAAGTAATCAATTACTTTTGCGACTGGCGGTTAGTGGCCCAGTCAGCAGCAACTGAATCAAACCAAGTCATTGTAGAGCTTTTAAGTTATGCCAGGGATGCATGCAGTCGACACCGAACAAAGATACGGACGATAGAGAGATAGCGCGCGAGATAACCAACCCTGTCGCTCTCCGCTTCGTATCTCCGCAGTTATCAGCCGAAGCCCACGTTTGGGACGTGATACGACGACGGTGATGAGGTGTTGATAAGAACGGGTATATTCCAGTCGATGATCAATGATGGTGCCTCGTTTGAATGTCTCAATGGATGCTAGTGGCAGCCCTAGTGAGGTAGGTCCCTGTTAGCCGAGTTATCCAGGATTCAAGTCTCAGCAGGGATAATGGCTATACCACCGATGTTGTGAGAAGAATCGACTCTCATGCTCGGTTGATGGCATCATGTTGCCTCTACTTGAAGAACCTTCTATACAAACGGATTCAATGAATCAAGGGATGGGCCTCAGTGGCAACGGTTTTATTACTGGTGGTGGCTAACATCTCAACACAGGCATACAATAGCCCAAGGCAGGAATCCGTCACTGAAAGCAGAACCAGACCGAAAACCTGCGAAGCCATGACAACCACTCTAGAATGGCGTGAACTCCTCCTTCGCCAACTCCTGACTCCGCTGCCATAACTGCCTTGCACCCTGTTCACCAGCCGGGAAGTCGATATTCGGCAAGGAGCGAACTTGACAGTTATCCAAAAAGGCGCCGTTTTGTGCTTGGACGATGGAATTAGAAATTCTTCTACAATATGGCTAAATGCAGTCCGCAATGGATGTGTCATACCCTTAAGATTCGGGTCAAGAAGCGCGCGAAGAATAGTGGCTGAACCCTGAGAGAGGGATTTGGGCGCTTGCTGGAGGAGCAATGGAAGGTCTTCTGCGACTGAGCCACAGCTGTTAGCATTGATGTGATGCCTGCCAGATATGCTGTGAGACGAACCATCTTTCTTTCGCTGAAGCCAGGAGGCGACTTGATCTGCTGAAACGCTTGTGTGCAGGTTCGTTTTGGTATCTGACTAGAATTAGGGCCGCAGTCCACTTGTCGTTCAGTCGCAGTTAGGGCAACACTCACTCCCTGGATTGACAGAAAATGCACACTGCGACGGCCCTAAATACATGGCCAGGCATTTGGTGTACTGGACATTGGCGAACATTGACTGAGCATATCCATCCAGAGGGTGATATTTTTTACCATTCTGTTCTCGTCAGCATCGTCCAAAGCGCTCGACTCCAGAATAGAGAGGTTCGTATCGTACATCGAAATTGGGATCCTCAAACATACACGCCCTCGCATCAGGCCTAATACTACTACTAACCATAACCACCCTCCCCTCCTCCCCCAAAGTCTCCACCAACCGATTAACCAACACCCAATTTGCCAAATAATTCACCTGAAAATGCGCCTCAACCCCATCCGGCGTGGTATTCCACGGAGCCGCCATTAGCGTCGGAAACCCGACGACCCCGTCAATGGTGATCTCGAGTTTGCGGATGATATCGGCGGCCCCGCGCACAGAGGCCAACTTGCACACTTCCACCGTGATGAAGATCACTTTGACTTCTGGGTATTTGCCGTTGATCGTGTCGAAAATAGGTTGCACGGCGGATTGCGAGCGGCCTAAGAGGATCAGGGCTGCTGCGTCGCCGGAGGCTAGGGCTTCGGCTGTGCTTGAGGCGAGCTCAGATTGGCCCAGTGCTGTTAGCACGACTTTTTATGCTGTTAGCTGGGCTATTCTTGTAGGGTTTATGTTTGGGGAAGTGTTAATTGTACAGGTCTTTTTCTGGACATGATCCGGAAAGGCTTTGATCACATCGCTGCCCTTGGTGTCGGCCCCGAGATTCAGTTCCATGTTGTCTGTCGGTTGATATTGAAGATGGAGGATTCAACCTCGTTGGCGGTTTGTTACAGGGCATGGAGGTATATTGATCTAGCAGTCCCCTTTCGTCATTATGAGCCAGCCTCGATTACGTGTGTAGCAACAGGACGGATCTTTGGTCCACCGCCCGGAGTCCAGTCTATCACAAATTACTTAGAAGAATTGAATCAATTGAAAAATAATGTGGAATAGCACGATTGGTGAAGTGTAGAAGACTGTCCGCAGACAGTAGGATTGGTATCAATTAGAGAACAAAGACGTATCAAACAATGTATCCCGCAAGTTCATCGACTAGAGCGCGAGGCTCTTGAACAGAAGCATACCCAGGATGACCTTCAATCTATAGCGTACAACCTGACAAACAGCGCGAGGCACAAGAACCTCGCAACTCAAAGCGAAAAAATGACGTACATGTCAAAGATGCAGCCGCAGCATCATCCTAAGAAGAAGACAAAACATCCTTCAGAATTTGAATAAGCTCATCAATGTCCGGCCGATCTGCTGGCTCAACCTGCAGACACTTCCGGACGACATCTTTGACCGGTGCGCTGATTGAGCTTGTCCCATCATTCCTCGGTGCCGGTTGCTGTTCTTGCGCGCCGCCAGCTTTGCCCTTTCCCTTGACCGCAGAGGCCTCGTCCGGGAATCGCCAGTCCCCACCGAGCACGCACATGCTCAGACTGCCACCGGTTTCTTCGCTGCGAGCTTCAAATGGACTCTTGCCGACCAAGCACGCGTATAACGTGCATCCAAAAGACCAGATATCTACTTTGGTGTCGATGACGGAGCCGGTTTTGACGTCGAATAGCTCAGGCGCTCGGTACGACATTGTACTGTGTTCGGCCGCGGTATCTTGTACAGCCAAGGCGAGCGAGCGGGATGTAATGGCAATCGGGCTCGGAGCCAGGGATCCCAGATCCATCAAGATGGGGTTTTGACCATCGTCGCTGATCATGACGTTACCTATAAAGCCACTGTGTCAGCCTCTAGTAAAAAAAGCAATCTTCGTAGGACCGCCAGAACCCACCAGGTTTAATATCTCTATGCGCGTACGGGCGTTCTTGGCCGTCCTCCACGCCCTCCTGGCTTCTCGTGACCTCGTCGTCCATCAAGGGCTCATTTTCCGCGTCTTCGTTTACACGCTGACTGACACGGCGCGTAGGCTTTCCCATGCGCATCGCCATTTCCGCATCGGCCTCCTCGCCTTCCCTCCTGACTGCCTTGGCTTTGCGCGTTGGTCCGGTACCACTTTTGACGCGGTAGTGGTGCATCGCTTTCATTGCAGAGGCAACGCCAAGCATCAACTCCACCAGGCTCTTCTCTGGGAACGTAGTATGGTTGACGAGGTTGGCGTTGATGGCATCTTGCAGATTCCCGCGTTGGTAGTATGGTAGTAGGATGTACACCGTCTTGGATCCCGCATCGCCGCCGTCTGAACGGAATTTCGAGCCGGCTTCGGTGGAAACGCAATGGTCAACCGAATGGATGATGTTCTTCTGCGATGCGAAGAGATTATAGGCCTCCACTTCCTTCAAGGCTTGGGAGACAGACTCCTGGCCGAACGGGCATCGGATCTTCTTCAGCGCAAACAATTCGGACGTGGATTTATCCTGGACCAGGTATACGTAGGAGAAACCACCCTAAGCACCACGCGACGCGTTAGCATCCTGTCTGTCTGCAGTAGCTGTTGATTTAAGGGGACAAAACATACTTCGCCTAGGAGACGCAGCAACTTGAAACTGCGATCGTTGATTTTCAGCTGCGGAGTGCTGGGGAAGCAGCACATGCAATCCGTGAAATTATAAAGGAGGTCGAAGAAGTACTGGGCCATTTTTGGTGGTTCTCCAACGGGAGGTGATATTGTTTCGCAGCAAAAATGAAACTGGAGGGAGGAGCCGGAGGATGTAATACCCTGTATGTAGGACACGAATGTGATGCGCGAAGAGGTGGCCAGAAAGGCTGCAACTCTGTAACGGCTTAATGCACAGGGCAATGCTGTCTATCGGTCTATCTGTTCGTCTGACTGTGTTTCGTCTGTCTGTCCGTCTGACAATGCCGAATGAGACGCGGTGGATGGAGGCTGGAAAGATCGCAAAGCGGGCCGTGAGCGAGACAAGTGGCCTCAAGAGGGGCAGCAGAGTCTGGTTGGAAGGCAGGGAACGCAACAGGGTGTTATGCGATGCAGGAAACAGGCCAATGATGCTCCTCGGCGCACTCCTGGTCGAGAGATGAACAGGTGAAGCTGAGGCTGATGCTGTTCTGCCGGTGGTGGTGGAGCGGGCGGGAGAGGCGCAACCCACGGTTCGACGCCGTTGTTATGCAGTAGTATAGAGGAGACTACGAAATAACGCGAGAGTATTTGCGTAGGACTTCAGTTCAATTGACTCGAGTCACTATTTCCCTCTCCTTTCCCATTTTCTCGGCCCCTGGGGTGACTTCGTTCGCTTCTTTTTGCTTCTCCTCGCCCAACAGGAGAACTAAATCAATCTTAACCTCCGACCACGTCATAAGAAGAATCCCTCTTGAACCCTCCTCTTTCTTCACTCTCAACGCGCCAGAACGACTACTTTCTCTACTAATTGCCTAGTCAGCTTTCTTTGCGAACACCGTTTACTATTCTAAGCCACCTTTCCGACCTCCCTTCGAGATTCCTGATCCTTCTTCCCCCCCCCGAGATACCGACACCTACACCCTTATAGTCGACGACCCTTGCGATGGCGCCTCAGGATGAGGTTCAGGTCGGGGACCTGGTGAATGTCCCTGGAGGCATGCACGGGACGGTGAAGTATCTGGGAACGGTTGCTAGCAAACCGGGGAAGTTCGCAGGGATCGAGCTGGCCTCGGAATATGCCAGACGGGGGAAGAACAACGGCGACGTGGAGGGCCGGAAGTACTTCTCGACAGGCACGCCAGGCTCTGGGATCTTCGTGCCCATGAACAATAGCAAATATGTCACCAGGCGTTTCCCCGCGAGTACCGTGAGCGCTGCTCCCCCGACGCCCGTGCGGCCCCCGGTCAACTTCAGCAAGACTGTTGGCCCCAGTCCCGCTGTGTCGCGGCCGGCAATGAGACGGCCGTCTCAACCTCAACCGGAATCTCCTCAGCGGCCGACCCCGTCGAAGCTGAGTCTGCGTGGATTACGAACCCCGTCTGGTCCGGCGAGAACCGCTGTCCCTAGCAACAATGGCCATCCCCGCAGTCCAGTCAAGACCCCGTCACGCATGTCGGGGCGCATGTCGGACAGGCCGCCGTCCCGTTTCAGCACTGAAGATGACCTTCCCTCTGCGAGAACGTCGGATTTTCCGCTACCACGGGCCTCCACCTCTACGGAGTTACAAGATCTGAAAGACAATGTGAAGAGCCTAGAGAAACAGCTGCAAGAGCGCGACAAGCAATTGGACGAGCAGGCGTCTACGTTTTCTGATTTCCAAAAGACCTTGGAGGAAATGGAGGGCGCGGATGTCCTCTCGGTCCGCAATCAACTGCGCGAGAAGAACGAAAGGATCGCCCAATTGACTTCAGAGTTTGATCTACACCGCGCGGACTTCCGGAGCACCCTGGATACCCTGGAGATCGCAGCATCGGAGACGGAGCGGGTCTACGAGCAACGTCTCGAAGAATTGCTGCAGCAGAACCGGGAACTGCAGGACCGTGGAGAAGACGTGGAGGCCGTTGCCAGACAGCTGAAACAGCTGGAGGAGCTGGTGTCTGAACTGGAGGAAGGTCTCGAGGATGCAAGGCGCGGGGAGGCCGAGGCAAGGGCCGAAGTTGAGTTCTTGCGAGGCGAGGTGGAACGCACGCAGCTCGAACTGCAGAAGGAGCGTGAGGGTTCGTCGTCCTCAGCTTCCTCGGATAGCCCTGGACCCTCCAAGGGTCTTGACCAGAAGGATGACGAAATCCGCGGTCTCAAAGCCATAATCCACTCTCTGAGCAGAGGCGATCCCAATTTGTCAGCACTGAAGCTGAATGGACTTTCTTCTCGTTCATCCCAGCAAGTTGATCCAGAGCATGTGGCGGAATTGGAACAACGTCTCCAGGAATTCGAAGAGTTGACTGACAAAAGGGCCTATCGGATTGAGGAACTCCAGCGAGAACTCCAGCAGTTGCAGACGAACGGCAGCAGTCGCACTCACAGCTCTACCACTACGGTCTCGCCTCAGAAGCAGCACAAGCCTTCCGGATCGGCTGGGAAGCTCCCCGCTGCCAACCATATCCACCGTCTGTCTGATCGTACCGTCGTCCCCAGCGACTGGCAGAACCACCCTCCTCAAAACGATAGGCCCTACTCGCATCACCGTGGCGCCTCTGAGAGCAGTCGCTTGGAGACCATGCATGAATCCGATGGCAACTCCGATGATGGTAGCAGTGCAGCCCCGTGGTGCGAAATCTGCGAAACTAACGGCCACGACATCCTGAGCTGTACCAGAATGTTCGGTGCCGATAGTCACAAGAAGAACAACCCACCGCGGAAAGCACCAGTCACGGATAACGAAGAATCAGCCGACAATGGGGATACACCCGAATCTTCCGGAGAGGAGGAATCTGGCGACTCCAGCCTCTCGAACAGTATGAGCAGCCATGGTGATGCCACTGGTCCCCGCAAGGCAGTTCTCGAGGGGATGAAGGGCGCCAGTGGGGGGTCGTCTTCCTCCCTGCCAGCAGTTGCCGGAAAGGCGTCCGGGGTGGTCGACGGGTCGAGGTGGTGTGCCCTATGTGAGCGCGACGGACACGAGAGCATCGACTGTCCTTTCGACGATTAAATTGGAACGGCTGCTCTGGTTATAATATGGGTCTTGATGATTTTGATTTGAGGTGTCTGTGTTGGCCTTGACTTGAGTTCACTTCGCCTTTTTTCTTTCTTTGTTTTTCTTGTCTTATCCGTTTAATGGGTTCTCTTTTTCGGTCTTTGTTTGATTTATCTTGCTATCACTCAGCGAGATGAATTCCCCCTTTTCTCTGTATTCAGTTTAGAATATCCCAACCGCTGCACTGTGTTAATACTTTTGTTTTT
>PQMF01000153.1:0-59619 GCA_003004485.1 Aspergillaceae sp. MA 6039 | reverse complement strand
GAAAACGACGTACCCCCTTCTTGGATTTGTGCGTCCAGTTGACCTTCCATAGTGGCCACATGATCTTTCAATTTGGCATGGTCTTAAAAGGAGTCAGCGTACTGCGGTTAGGGGAATCCTCTTGTAATTAACGTACCAAGGACACTCCAGAGCTCCATGTCACCGTGCACATGTCGAGGATCGAGGTTGTCGCGCAGTGTGCCTTCAAACATAGCAGGATCCTGGGGAATAATTGCAAGACGGCCGCGAAGGTCGAATAGACCAATTGTAGACACATTCAGCCCGTCAATGCTGTAGCCATGTTAGAGTAGACTGCGAGTGAATATTGACAAGACGCGCATACCTTATACTGCCACTATCCGGCTCAATGATACGGAACAAGGCTAGAGTAAGGGAACTCTTTCCAGCACCCGTTCGTCCTACAACACCGATCTTCTCATGAGGTTTGATATCGAGGTTGATGTCCTTAAGCACTAAGTCGAGTCCCGGTCGGTACCGTGTACTATATTTGTTGAATGACACAGCGCCCTGTCCTGGCCAGCCAATTGCTGGACGATTCTTGAAAATCACCTCTGGCGCCTCGTTGGGTAGTTCAGCATATTCCAGCACTCGCTCGACGGAAACAATGTTGGTTTCCACCTCCACTGTCTGGCGAACGATCCAATTCAGAGACTGGGTAATCTGGAGGGCGTACGACATGGCCAGACCGACCATACCCGCAGAGAGACCACTGTGAGTTGCAACAGAGACAATCGAAAGCCCAGCAGCGGTCAGAATGACGACGGAACCGATAAATTCAAGACGCACAGCCAGCCATCTGTTGACACCAACAGACGGGAAGTATGCGCGAAGGTTGGCATCCATGCGCCACTCATTCTCAAGAGTAAATCTGTTCTCTTGCTTATATGCTCGAATGGTTGACACACCACCGAGCGACTCCTGGAAGTGCGCGTAGATTGGACTCCGGGTAACACTGTCCAGCCGCTTCAACTCACGGGAAGTCCGCAGGTAGTACTTCTGGTAAATGTAATAAATATAGCCCAAAGGAAAAGCTACCAGGAGGAATGCTGGCGTTGACGACGTGATGACAATCATCGTGAAGAGAGCCTTCGCAGTATTTCCAAACAGCTATTACAGAATTAACGGCCTTTTTCATATAGCAATGGATTTCCACACATACCATATTGAATGTACGAGCAAGGACTTCGTCGATACGGTATATATCACTAAAAGAAGAATTGTATTAGTTTGGACAATCTAAGCATCCCAGGTTTCCAAAATATGGTACGTACCTTGAGAATCGGTTGAGGATTCGGCCAGATGGGGTGGTTTCGAAAAAGCTCATAGGAGAACGGAAGATGGAGAATGCCATCCTTTCATGCATCTTCCTCGAAGCCTGTGAGGACCGTTAGATATCTAATCAGAATAGCCAAGTAGACAGGAGTCCTACCTCAATAGAGCAGAAAATCCACAAAATGAGGTTCTGAACAATAACCAGTAGAGACGAACCGAATCCGAGAGCCAGGTAGATACCAATGAATTTGCCCACATTCGAGTTGCCATCATTCCTTTCGTTCTGCTCGGAAAAGTTCTTCAGCCAATAACTACCAGAGACCTGCAATGTTTGCGCAGCCAGAAGAGCAAACAAGTAGAAGCAGACCGCGATAATATTGCTGTTCTTAGCGTACTCGAAGTAGACACTCCAGCTCACCTTGCCCTGTTGCGCGGTTTCCTTGGTTTGCTTGCTCTTCAGGGCATTTTCCTCATCCGCTATCTTGCGCTGGGGGCCGTTCCAGCTTGCCGTGCTAGCACGTCGTAGAGTAGCCATACTCAACCGTCGAGTTTGAGCGCTGGTTCTGATGGGTAGAAGACTGCCAACTTCCTGTTCCGTCTCATCCGCATCAGAGATATCAGTCTCCTGGTTGTCAATTATAGTGGCCGAATCGGAGCTCTCTGGGCTAGCAAGGCGATCACTTTCATCATCCGAATCATTCATCGTGGTGCGCACAAGATGTGCAATTTCGCCCTTCATCGCAAGCAGTTGCTCATAAGTGCCCTTCTCAATCAAGGTCTTATCTCGCAGCAAGCCAATGAATTCTGCCGACTTGAGGACTGGAATGGCATTCGTTGCAAGAATTCGAGTTTTGCTGCTAAGAATCCCATCCTTCCCGAGCACTCTGTTGATTAAATGACGCCCAACGTGTTGATCAACTGCAGACAGAATATCGTCAAGAACATAGATGTCTGCACGGGCATAGACGGCTCTTGCAAGAGTCAAACGAGCTTTTTGTCCACCGGAAAGCGAGATTCCTCTTTCTCCAACTTCGGTCTGGTCACCATCAGGAATGTTTTTGAAGTCATCAACCAAAGCGCAAGCTTCAACAGTCAGGTCATAAAATTCAGGATCCCATCGGTGCCCAAAAACGATATTCTCACGAACAGTGGCGTTCATCACCCATGGTGCTTGCGCAACATAGGCAACACGGCCGCGGACGACAACATCGCCTTCCATCTTCCATAGATCGCCAAGAATACACTGGAGCAAAGAAGATTTTCCAGAACCGACCCGGCCAACTATACAACTGAGCTCGCCTTTGCGAGCGCTGAAATTGATGTTTTCCAGCACTGGAGTTTGCTGATACCTATTCCAGGTAAAGGCAGCATCGCGAATTCCGACAGACTCATCACCAGCATGGGACACAGAGTCCTCGTACGAAACAGCATCCGTCTGCAACTCCTCAGCAGAGAAGTAATCGGTCAAACGTTTGACGGCCACCGATGATTCAATCACCGCCGTGATGACAATTGGCAAGATGGAAAGTGGGAAAGTGAGAATGTTGAAAAGCGTCAAAGCAGGGAACACTACGTCTGTGCTCAAGGGTCGATCGCTTGTCAAGAGAAACACAGTGAACGTAGAGCAAGACACAAGAAATGGTGTTGACTGCCATGTGAAGTTTGCAACAGACTGAGTTGCACCAATTTTGCGAAGTGTGTTCAATTCCAGATCATTCCGAATATGGCTGAGTTTGTTCATGAAGGCTGTGTTCCAAGCATAAAGTTTGATACTCTTGATGTTGTTTAGAATCTCTGTCATTAGTCTTGACCTGGAATCCTTATTTGCCATTTGCGAAATCTGAAGACGTTTCATCATCCGGGCGATCATGCCATTCAATGGAATCATGATGATCATGACAGCGATACCAGCAAACATGCTAACTCCAACAAGATTAAAGAGAGAAATCATGCAGAGGATAATTTGAAATGGAGCAGACCAAAGCTGAGCTCCAAATTGGGCCAGATCAGACAAACGTTGCTGGTCAACAGCCATATGGTTAACGATGTCGCCAGAAGTCTTTGAAGAACGACCTTCGCTTGACAGCTTCAAAGATTTGCTATAAATCATAGCTGTCAGAGACGACTTAACCCGCATGCCAGCATCAAAAGCACGCTGGAAGTATTGGTGAAGAGACATTGTTTGGCCAACTGATACTAGAAACATGGCAAGAGCTATTGCAACGCCTTGAATAATCGGCTGTGGTTCATCTGTCCGGTACGAGTCCATGAATTTAATCAAGGACCTCAGGAGTTGCGGTTGGACAAAGGCAAGACCATCACTAATACATTTGATAAGGGCACCAATTAAATAAGACCCACCAAAGGATTTGATAAGCGCGATCCACAGAGATGGCTTCTTTTTCCGCAGTTCTTGCTGCCAATTATCCTCCAGAGTCTGTACAGTCGCACGGGTCGTGTCGCCTTTGCGTAGATTCCAGAGATCGTCCTGGGTGAGATAGTGCTTATACCCATATTTCATCATTGGAGTCAACCAGCTGAATGTGAAGACGGAGAATATGTCCGCATATTCGTAGGGGCATTCATCTTCGTCGCCCAATGCCTCGTAGGCACTTTGTTTTTTGGGAATCAAATATTCCAACACGAACTCGAGCAGTGCTAAGCCCAGGCTCACGTTAAATGTGACGAAGTATGGAAGCCGGTCTTTGTAGGCCTGCCGAGAAACGAGCGAACGCAATCTGATTCCGTAAACGATGATGAAGAAGACCCAGTAAAAGAGGACGACACCGTTGGGTTGCCGACTGCGCCAGTGCTCAAGGTATTGAACTGCAAAAATAACACCCAGTGACGCGAGGGTCAAAATCGAACTCCAAAAGCGAAAATCAGCCCACCACGTGTTTCGAAACGTTTCGACTTGAAGGGCGGCTTGAAGACCCGTCGCAAGTATCAAAGCGGCTAAAACGACCTAAATTGCCACCCACGTATTAGTCTCTCCGGTTCACACGGAATGCAGGCAATGCATCGAGAGCAGTAGTAGAGACTCACCAGTTTGGCGTAGAAATGCCAGTTCTTCGACACTGGTTGAGGAATACGCTTCTTGAGCAGGAACCAAATAGCACCTGCTCCCATCAACAGGCCCCATCCCGCGACGACAGCCACTCCTATATCCAAAAAACACGGTGTCAGGTCAAACCTGAATGGGCTTATGGGCCCCCATCCTTCAATATCTCCGCAAAAGGCCTGTAGGTGCTGAGATTGAAACAAGTCCGAATCGGCGCTCGATGATAGCTGGAACGATCCTGGGTACGAATCTCCCAGGACCCTCTGGGAACTGCTATCGGTCATATTCCTTCACTGCTGCACGACCGTGAATCCAAAATCCCTGATCCCTTTTGACTGCAGTGAGGATCAGAAGAAGCAAAACAAGCACGAAGGAAGAAGGTAGCTAGAGTCAGTTGCAGTCTTTGATTATTAGTAACGCGCACGGCGAAGACGTCCGGACTGATCTGCGCTGCGCTTACTAAAAAGAAAAACTGGAGGTGAAGCTTTTTTTAGCTGAAATTTTTGGACCTGTTTTCGTTGCTATGTTTCCATTGCCGTTTTCTACCACGAGTACTTGATGGATATAGTTTCTGATCCTCGAAGACTGCGCAAACGAACCTCTAGAGATACTAACTGAATCCACGTGGTTCTCCAGCCATTGAACGCCTATGGTTTTTAGTCGCTGACCGTGGAGAGACGATCATGCGGGAAGTCACATGACTAACACAAAAGATAGCAGAAGGAATATTTGCTTTTGGTGGAAGCTGAAGTTCAAGAACCATTATCAAGAGAATCTATCCCGGAGTACATACTCAGTGGTCTCTATTAAGTATTCTGCATCTCTTCATTACTATTCCTATTCCTATTGCATACTAATGTAGACTCCATAACTACTCCGTACTTTCACCACACTCCTTCCTGCCCGGACAATAGCGGTGGAAACAGTCCCAGGGGAAGTAAATGACATCACGGTCTACACCGTACTCTGTACTCCAGAGTACTATAAGTACGGAGTATTCCGTACATACGGTTGGTGCACAACACAAGGCGGTCAGCCTAATTCTGTATAGACATTTCCTCACTCTAGGCTACATAATCGCGGCTTATGTGTTTGCATATTTGCGCTGTAAGCTGAATTGAGTAACTATCGGACTTCTTGTATGAGGGAGACCGAAAATAAAAAGGAGCTTTTGTATGTCTCTTCAAAGGTAGTCAGTCCCATTACCTGTTTGGTCTTAATTGACCTGTACCCTAACCAGCAGAGCGTTATCGTCTACGCTGTACAGTTCCACAGCGGTGACTCAAAGCCCGTATGTTTGCCTTACTGCCTTACTGAGGGGTGTCGGCTGTGACGCCACATTCTCATCTTTTTCAATATTCTATCGCTGCCAGTGGACAACAACCTTTACAGAGTGCTACGATGGCCACAGGCACAGCATCTCCTGAAGAGCTCCTTAAGAGACCTTTATATGGTTAGCGCGCTAGGCGATTTTCTAAAGTCAACAGTATGATTGCTGACACAATTTTAAAGTGTATGATCTTCCTCAGGAAATTCTTTCGACTCTAAGCGCGAAAAATGAGAATCAAGCCATAGCTGTCGAGCGGAATACTGAAGGTGATCAGGCGAACACAGATGCTGCAGAACAAGAATACACGATTGCGACGGCTTCATCATGCGCTCTTTGTAAGGTATCACTCTTGAACGTGCAAGAGCAACGAGACCACGCCCGATCGGATCACCACCGATATAACCTCAAGGCGCAAGTACGGGGGAATCCAACACTTGACGAGACGCAGTTTACTAAAGCCGTTGGTGAGTTGGATGAATCTATATCCGGATCAGAGTCGTCGTCAGAGGAAGAGGACGATGGAGATGCGTCGCAGCCAACGCTCACGGCTTTGTTGAAGAAGCAAGCCAAATTATCCCGAGCGGATGAGGATGAAGATGAGGAAGCGTCTCCGAAAAAGAGGAGCACCGGAAAGAACCCGTTGTTGTGGTTTTCAAGCTCCAATTTCCCTTCCAACACGTCCCTCGGCGTCTACAGAGCCCTCTTCTCCAACGCTGAACAAGATGAGCCTGGATATCTCGTCGATTCGCTGCGCAAAAAGCAACTGGTACCGACTAACCCACAACGCGGTAACGGTGCTCCCTCGCAGACCCCCGCGTCTCAGTCAAAACCGAGCCCTCATATCTTCATGTGTATGATCGGTGGCGGCCACTTTGCGGCAATGCTGGTGTCTCTCGCGCCTGAAATTCATCGCAGACAAGGTGGGGTGGAAGATAGACAAGCCCGCGTGATTGCGCATAAGACATTCCATCGTTATACTACACGTCGGAAGCAGGGTGGCTCACAGTCTGCCAGCGATGCGTCGAGAGGAGCGGCGCATTCGGCAGGTTCCAGCTTGAGACGATACAACGAAGTTGCACTAGAGAAAGAGATTAGAGAATTAATGCAGGATTGGAAGCAGATGATTGACGACGCTCAGTTGCTGTTCATTCGGGCTACAGGAAGCACGAACCGGAGGATTCTATTTGGCCAGTACGAGGGACAGTTTCTGAAGCAAAACGACCCGAGGTTGAGAGGATTTCCATTTAGCACTCGCCGACCTACTCAGGGCGAGCTCATGAGATGCTTCAAGGAACTCACCCGCGTCAAAGTGAGCCAAGTTGATGAAGCGGCTCTCGCTGCGGCCGAAGCCAAACAGCTCCAGGATGAAGCAGCGAGAGTATCGACACCACAGCCACAGAAACAACAGAAGCCAAAAATATCGAAGGAGGAAGAAGAAGCACTGCTACACACGTCCCAGATCCAGGCTTTCATTCGTCGCTCAAAGATACCAGCTTTGTTATCTTATATGTCCAACAACTCGATACCCCCGTCCTTCACCTTCCTACCATCCGATTCACAGCAAAACTTCCGATGTCCCACGCCGCTTCATCTAGCAGCAAACTCGGATTCACCATCTGTCGTCCTGGCTCTTCTTACAAAAGCCGACACGGACCCAACGACCGTGAACGGCGAAGGGAAAACACCGTTTGAACTAGCAGGGAATCGAGGTACTCGCGACGCCTTCCGCATAGCCCGCCACGACCTGGGAGAAACCAAATGGGACTGGGATACTGCCAAAGTTCCATCAGGGATCTCCAAATCCGAGGCGGATAGCAGAGCAGAAAGGGAACGTAAGTCCGCTGAAGAGGAAGAGACCAGCAGACGAAAGGCCGAGCTGGACCGTCTAAAGCGAGAAGATGCGGAACGGGCAGCGCAAGCGCAACCCAAAAAAACCGGTGGTCGATCATTGGGAGGAGCTTTGGAGAAGACGCCTGCCGAGAAGAGAGAAGAGGAGATGCGCGGGATGACCCCGGAGATGAGGATGAGATTGGAAAGAGAGCGTCGCGCGAGGGCAGCTGAGGAGCGGATTCGGAGGTTGCAGGGGAAGTGAAGTGATTGTATAATCTGGGCCTAAGTGTTTCATCGTCTGTGAATGCTGAAGGTCTTGGTGTCGTCATGACCTCGTCTCAAAACATCTGTACAAACACTGGAAGCTTAACAATGAATATAGATTACAATAGATTATTGTACTATAGCTTAGCATGACCTCTCTTGGACAGGTTTCGAGTATCTTGTGAGATCACTTGACTTACTCTTTCGAGCTAATCTCAACCCAACGCGTAACATGAATCACCTTTCTAACACCATCATCATTTCTAATCACCGCTATACACCTACGCTGCATCTTATTATTCTATTGGCGTCCCCTTCTCTGTAAGACGTGCCACTGACAGCTGTAGTGACTCTCAATATGTCATCCCCAACCCTAAACAGCGTCGCCGGGACCCTGGCCAGATGGGATCCACAAACAGGCCAAACCAGCTATTCAATCGACATCGAAATAGATAAAGAGATCTACATCGGACGCGACGGAAAGCGATGGTAAGCGTATATCCCTATCCGCATTCTCTGAATAAACCCAGCGTTGACTGCTAGACTCTCAATCTAGCCAATATGTCATCGACGACCCTTCCATCTCGAATAAGCACCTCCAAATCTATACTATCATCTTCGATCGAGAGAATCCAGACGAGGTACCACCCTTGGTTTACGCTCGGGATCTCTCGATGAATGGGACGATGTGGAATGGTTATCCGATGGGTAAATTGAGCGGCAGCTTCCTTTTGAGTCATGGGGATATATTAAAGTTGGCACCGGACATCTATCTTCTATTCCAATGTGGAGATCGTATAGAAGGAGAGGGGTTTGATATGTTGCAGACAGTGGAGATGAAGGTAAGCCCTCTGGCCGAGGCTTTTAGGTCGCGAGATACCTGCTTTTGCTGACTAGCAAAAGGTGTTTCAAGAGCAGTACATTATTACTGAACGCAGGCTGGGTTCTGGCGCATATGGGCAGGTGCATATGGCATACAGCAAAGAGAATGGTCAGCAGCTTGCATGTAAAGTCGTCGACCTCCGGGCCTTAAGAGACAGGGCCGCGAAGGAGATTGAAGAACAAAAGTCGAAGTTCTTCAGAAACAAGTGGCAGGAGTGCATGACTAAAGGTAGCCGTGATAAAGGGTCTGAGGTCGTTGCTGTTCGTGGAGTGGATGGCTATCTCTCAAAGAAGATACAAGTTAAGTTGGATGTATACCATCGTGAGGCTAGGGTTTTGGAGAGCCTCAACCATGTGAGTTGACAGAAAGCTGCGCCTGGCAGATATACTAACCATGGGGTAGCCAAATATCATTAGTATGGAAAAAGTGATCAATTCCAGCAATACTATGTGGGTGCATAGCTTGCCGCCCTGTTGTCCAAACTAACGAGAACAGATACCTCTTTCAAGACCTTGTGACAGCAGGTGACCTATTTTCATTTATCCAATATAAAGGTGGCAGACTAGGGGATATTGAATCAGCTGTTATAGTTCGACAAGTGCTGATGGCGCTGGACTACCTCCATGAACGGGACATTGTGCATCGAGATCTCAAACCGGACAATATTCTCATGACGTCCCTGGCAGATGGAGACAGAGTTGTCCTTACTGATTTCGGATGCGCCAGACTTGTGAAGCCTACAGTTGAAAGAATGTCGACAATGATTGGAACATTTGAATACAGTGCTCCGTGAGTATGCATGCAATGCTCATAAAGGGGATGCCAGGCTGAACAGACACAGAGAAGTGCTTCGGTCTAGCCGAGGCGGTTATACAAAGGCAGTAGACCTCTGGTCACTTGGCTGTGTTACCGCCATCCTCCTCACAGGCGACTCTCCGTTTCGTGATCCGACCTTAAACCAGCCGGCGCACTTACCAAAAGACAGCGACTTTGAAAGGCTCGAAAGGAGCATAGAATGGCACAACATCGGACCGCGCGCCAGGGACTTTGTCCGCCAACTTTTGCTCCTTGACGAAAGCAAGCGAATGACCGCGAAGCAGGCGTTATGCCATTCGTGGTTCACGAACCGAGCCCACAAGTGCGAGTTTGAGGCGCTTTACAGGCGGTCGACTAAGGATTGGAAGCCTCGCGAGCATCGGGGACCGTTGATAGTTGATCTGTGTAGTCTCATGCCAGCTTGCAGGCCCGTCCATGCTTCTGCGGCCAATATTCAACAGTACAGAGAAAACGACGCGTTGTTGTCTCAGTCACCAGAATTGAGAGACGACTATTCCCAACATTCGTCGCCCTTTGAGGACGTAACAACTTGTGGACGAGAAATCTCGCCCACCCTCTCAGATCCGGAACTGCCAAAGCACAACAAGGCCAGGGAGAGAAGCACTGACCAGCGTAGCGCGCATTGGTTGACAATACACGAGCAGAAACAATGGGACTCGGGGCTTCATACAGTTCTTCATCCACCAAACCAGATGATGCCTGCGCTCCACCAGCACGCAGGCGGTCCAAGGAATAGAAATAGAGAAAAAGATTTTCAGTCTCCTCTGAAAAACAACCCTGCGGTGCCAATTAGGAAGCGTACGCGCAATATATGGGATATACTTCAGGACGAAGTGTATGAAGAAGTTGATAATGTGGCGACTGGCAAGCGCCACCAGTTGATATACGGGTCAAAGATTCCTGTGGAGACGTTGAGGGGCCCTTAGAATGAATGTATCAAAGGCAAGAGAGTGTATATCTAGAGTGATTAGGGAGTCTTTCTAGGGTAGTCCTAAACTGATCCTGGGGCAATGGCCTCTTTCAGTCTTGCGTACGACATATATCGCATAGGCATATAATCCCTCCTTAGGAAAACCTGGCCCTACTGGGTTGGGTTAGGCCAATAACTAAAGAGTACTTTGTACTCATTAGTCAATCTAGGGTTCTCTGTCGATACAATAGGGAGCCGAAGCATGCTAATGTGGATTCACATGAACCATTTCAGGACCTAGCCTAAAGTCTCTCAACCTGGTACTGGGCATCAAGGTGATTTGAGGCGAGCCTCGAAAAACTCACGCAACGAGCCTGGGAAAGGCATTTGGTTACCTACGACTGGCTAACCAGCTCAATTCGTCTACGATGTCAGAGCTAGTTACACAGTGGCCGGACATTGTTCTCCATCCAGAGGATGGTGTTCAGACACAGTGGTGTAGGTTGAATTGTTGCAATCATTTGGAGGGTGTTTCATAACAGCTACTATAATAATAAGTCCGTGCCATGTCCATACTGAGGTGTAAAGTACATACTTGTACATACGAAGCAGAGATCTCCGAGATAATGCGATGCATCCATACAGGCCTGAGGCATATATCCGCAAGCACGAGAACGTTGATTCTCCGGGAGATCCACGGATTTGGCTGTTGTCCCAACGGCGATTTTCCCGCGACAATCACATTTCCTGATCTAGTAATATTAGTGACGCGTGGTATACGCGTAAAGCGCGCGTTTCGCGTAAGACGCGACGCGTTCGCGACGGTCAACGTCAGCGCCAGTGAGCTTTTGTATGAGGAATATTAACGGAAATGGGATGACGCAAGAACTTGCCAAAGGTGATTAAGCGCTGGATATTTCGAGCTTCGAGGCGGGAGAACCGGATAGGATGCTAGGATGCAGCAGGGCCTTATATCATACGGATGAGGGGATATACAGACTAGATGGATAGCACTCAACGAAACGATGTAATTACTGAATAGGGTAGAAGGGAGATAATCCCTAGATATCAGAAGAAAACGGAATACGAAGTAGAAAGCCGCGAAGCCTGCCTTGTCGTCATACCAAAGTAGAACCAAGTCCATCGAAGTGCGCTGCACGTCATTCAAGCAACCTGCAGGAATCTGCAATATTGGCAGCTTCGGAATAGACCACACAAGAGACAAGGCGTAAGTCCCCTGACAGGAGGTGGGAACCGGACAAGAGAGATGTCGCGGGGCGATCACGGCGAGTTTCATCCCCTCCATCACGATTTGGACCAATGTCAAATGAAGAAAGGGCGGAGATATTACTCCATTCTATACGATGATCAAAGAAAAGAGCACTTGTCTCGTGAACGTTGTCGGGCCGTAGAGCTGCTCAACGGATGCCCTTGCATCATATCCATCGCTCCCCTCCTTCTCAATCCTTTGGCTCCTTGTTGTTGCTCCTTCTCCCCTCCTCAATCAGTGAGACACCAGTGTAGCAATACGATCGTAGGGACCCTGTAGTAGGAGTTTCTCGAACTTGTTTGAGGCGACCTTGTAGGCCTTCAAAAAAGGATCACCCCCCCGTTCCCAAGAGTAACCCTCGAAGGGCAGATTCTTCTTTGTCAGAAGTAGCACAGTGTCCCAGTTGCAGGAAGTACATCCTTCATTCTTTTGATCTGCTATCACTCTTTCATCATTCTTTCATTATCTTTGTTCTTTTTTCGTCTGGTTGTGCAGAGGTTGTTGATGTTGTCATTGTCGTTGCTATTTCTGCAGGACTGCGCTTCCGCTTTCGGCAACCCGCGCTAAACCCGATCCGGCTGCCCACTCCTTTTCCGGCTTCTTATCGCGCTCCCCGCCGTTTTGTTCTTCTCCCTCATTTCTCGCTTCCTCTCTTTCTCCATCTCACCACTCTCTCGCTCTACCCCCATCCTTTTTGCCGTTTGCCATTTCATTACTTCATCGCATCTTTCGGTCCACGTTCGCGTTGAATCGCGTATCGCTCTCTCTATACTCGTTGGACTTTTACCCTACTCTCATTCCTTTTGCTCCTCGAGACGCTTTCCGGCGCAAAACAGTCGCCGTCGCGCATCGCACAACAAATCGCACGGCTACCTTAACCCACCACCACCCATCCAACTATCGCCTATCCCTCGATCAACCGGCTTTCACGCCTTTGAGTACAAATTTTTTTTTCTTGCTGCGCAAGATGTTACTGCCGTCCGCGCTCTCATGCGACGTGCGACGGCCGTCGCGCTTCGCTGCCACTCGCTTACTCTCAACTCCTCCCCCATCCGACGACGACGTCCCCTCGGGCAACGGCTTAATGGGGACCTGTCGCGCATTACAATCTCTTCTTAATGGGGCTCCTGCGCCCTCACCGCGGCGATCGAAACCATCGCGCCTACAAAGTCCTCTTCGTATTCGGTCGACGCCGACTTTCGCCCAGTCGCGGAACCTGGCAACACCGTCGTCGCCAAAACAAACACCACCGCCGCCACGACAACAACCGCGCACGCGCGGTGTTAACAAGCGAAGGCGCAGCAGTTTTGAAGCAGATTCTGATTATCACAACGGTGGCCGAAATATTCGTGACCTGGATATGAACGATCGCGTCGCATCGCGCGGTCGATTTTCCACGCCCAAGCGTCGCCGTCATGTGCCTTACGACCTTCCTTTGGGCCTGTCACAATCAGACTTCTACTCTTTAAACTCCCCGCCCATCACGGCATCTCCTCCATCGTCGCCTCGTCATCAGCGCCAGTCTTCTGCGCAACCACAATCACAACCACAACCATCACAACAACGACCACATGACCCCGACGCCGCGCTTCCTTCGGTAGAGGAAGCAGGCGAATCTAACAACTCAGACTCCACATCATGGACAGCAGAGGACGACCAGCGCCTCGTGGAAGTTGTCCTGGAAAAATTCCAACTGTCCCAACAAGATTGGGACGAATGCGCACAGCGCGTAGGCAAGGACCATGCCAGTGTCGGCCGACGATGGCAGGCCCTCGTCGGAGAGGGCAATGTTGGCCTTCGTCGTGGACGACGGATGGTCCGTGGTCGCATCAATGAAATGTGGCAGTGATCGTCTCGCCAACTGTTCTATTATAATCCTTTCTTTGTCTATCCTTTTTCTTTTTCTTCATGTTGTGCTCATGTATGCTATGTCATGGATTCATGCTTGATTCTTTATGTGCAGATTTATTATATCCCTTTCAGTCGGTCTACTTTTGTCACTATCAGTCTTCTTTCATGTCTTTGTTGTCTTTTTCCTCCCTTTCTCTTCGTGTCTTTTTATGGAATCTTTGTGCTATCTGTGGTATCACCTGTCTATTTGGTATCATACTGGCTCGTGTATTTTATTACTACTCTTTGGTTTCTTGTGATTACGTCCATCTGCCATAGTCTCATGTACTTGTATAGTTACCTGTATTCTACTTTACATCAGATTGGATCATGTATTGATATTTCTAAGGTCTTTTTGGAGCCCAAGGTAATAAAGAAGGATTGTACATTGAATCTAGTCAGATCCATAACTTGTTTACTGGACGCGTTTCACGCTCTTGCTTATAAGGAATTATTTGGTTGTATAAAGTCCCTTCTCTTCCCGGTTTCCAGCAGCCTTTCCGTCTTTCCTAGGGCTCCCTCCGGAGTGTCCTACAATCCAGTTTTGAGCAAACAGCCCTGCTGCTGTCGACAACATACGCCGGCGTATTCGCTTAAAGATAGTACTAAAAGATTCATCCGACTTCAAACTCAACCCGACCTGAACAATCCTTGAATTCCAACTCGGGTGGATCTTCAACCAAAGCCCAGTTGTCTGGATCAATGGGAAACTTCTGCCATGCATGGAGAGGTTTGTCCTTGAGATCATCACCTTCCAGACCACCCCAGCACCACCACAATGTTCCGATAAAGCCATCACTCAAGCGCCATCTTAAACCGCTTCCCCGATCTTTTAAGCTCGCCGCCTTCCACCGTGCCAGCGCGCGAGAAGATCCTGGAGATCGAAAGCTCATGTGTGACAGCTGCTGCTTCTCCACTAGTCGGAATTGTAATCCACCCCAGGTCGCATTCCCTGAGGCTCATAGGTGGTGGTTCTAAGGGACGGGCATAGTGAGGCCTGACATCCTATCATTATTTCAACATTTGTAAACTTACCCTTCTATTTCTTTTCCTTTCGAAAGGCCTTGGCTTCTTTGATAGCTTTGATAAGAAGCTCATTCGTAAAGCTTGAATATAAATCCATCGACTCTGGAGAGGTAAGCGGTTTACAGCTGCGGTAATAAGAAGTCCATGGGCATCATCAATCTGACGCAGTCAATTGTGGCCATATTCTTTTGTCCCGCGCCAGCGAAGCAGTACCCAAACTGGAAACTGCTTGACGAAGGGTACAAGAAGGAATAGTGGCCAGGGGAAATACAGGTTGACACACAAGCATGGTGCTTTTTATATGTTACCTCCTTAACTTTTCCATATGCCAGCAATAATGGGGAAAGTTCGTAGTGTTGAGCTTTTTGATGGTGCGTAGCATCGTAAAAGCTCCTTCCACTCATACCTGTAGGAATACTGCACTATTAAGACTGCTTTTCGAAACTTTTGTGGATATCTTACTCTTATGGTGATGCACCAGTGCCAGCATCACAATTGCCAAAGGTCATCTTGTTTGATGAGAATTTCATGTTGAGGAAGAAGACAAAGGAGAGGAACTGGGGTGAGGAGAATTGCTATTGCCAATGTGGGAAGACAACAGCCCACCAAGTCTCTCCTTAGACAGTGACTGCATAATCTACTCAGTATTGAGACCATCAGCGCTGTGAGATCAACAAAAGCAAGAGGCCTCAGGCTGCTCACCTGCCAGCTTACCCTCTGCTTGGTGATCAGTTTAGTCTGCCCAGGGCATGCTCAGGAGTGACAAGCAGCGAGGGGTGAGCACCAAAACTGAAAGGGAAAGCCTTCAATGGGCCTGGAAAATCCGGTAGGTATGTGCTTCAATGCATCTATTATTAAGAGTCTGCATGACCAATGTATCGGGATATATCCAACCAAAAGTAAGCCAAAGTAGGTACAAACGCCAAACACCATCCATCCAATCTGCAGAACGAAAAAGGGAGTAGGCTAGAACCGAATTTCATAACTACCCGCCCTTGTCATGTACCGTACCCACTTGACGCTGCTATAATTATTCTTCTCAAACACCTTCAGATACCGCACCAGCAGTCCCGAACTGGTGAACATGAGTAGACTGAACGATAGACTCAACGGCGGCCGACTCCACGCCTTCTGATGCGTCATGCTCGTCAGCGTCGCCTCGGCCGTGAGCACGTACTCGCTCTGACCCGAGAACCGCGCGATCTTCCAGACGATGTTGTTGTGTTCGGGCTCATACTTGGCGCGGCCCTGCGAGGTACGTTCGGTGGTAGAAGCGGTGTTGAGCGGCGTGGGGATGCGAACAACAACGTTGGTTGCGAAGAGCTTCGAGCTGTAGTTGGCCTTGATGGCCACGCTGTATTCGACCTTCGTGGTGCCGATTTCGCGGACGATCGGGTGCACCTTGAACGGGAGGTTGACGTTCTCCGTGGCCCGGTACCGCATTAACTCGAACTCGCCGTCCGGCGGCACAAACGAGATGATACGGTCCGCGTCGAACCGCCCCAGCTTTACGCATTGGTGGAACTGGCAGTCCTCCAATGTGACAGACCCTGCCGCCGCTCGGGTCGCTTTCATGGTCCCATCACGGTTTCCCGGGGCAGACGATTGCGCCGCGTCGGTGTCCAGCAGGAGGCGGTCGTTCAGGCCAAACTTGCATTCAGGCGTGCCAGAGAGATAGGCGCGCATGACAATCTGGCCGTTGACGTCGGCGCGGAGGACGGTGCCTGCGGCAGACATGAGGAGGTTGACATCTTCGATCACGTCCACGAAGGCTTCGTTCTTGCGGTATTTGACATCGGAGCGGCGCCAGGAGAGCGCCCCGGTGGCTTGCATTGTGATGCGGGAGGAGTCAGTTGGGTTATTAGTGATGGCCGATTTGACGCCTTCTGTCGTGATGTACATCTTGAGGGTGTCTGTTTCGGTGTTTTGGGGGTACCCGAAGTCGAGGATTTCTATAACAATCAAGTTAGCAACATCGTCATCACCACCATCATCGTAGTCATGAGAAGCGTACCATCCAGCAATTCATAAATCAAAACAAAATTATTCTTCACAGCCTCCTCATCAAACTTCCCAAAATACCCCTTCCCCAAAACCACCAACCGATACAGAAACTCAAACACCAGCGCCGCATTAGCATTGCTTTTGGTCACTGCTACCAAGTAGATATTCTCATGCTTCACATGGCTGAACGTTGTCGAGCCCAGGGTGAGAATGGGCGAGCGCACTTGTGGGTTGGAGACGACTTGGATGCGGAAGATGTCGGCGAGTCGGGGGCGGCAGTCGTTGCGGAAGGCGCGGAAAATGAGGTTTTCGCCTTTCTGGTTGAAGATGAGGATGCCGGAGAGCATTGTGCTTTTTTTTTTTTTTGTTTTTCTCTCTCTAGTTTATACTATATTTTATGCGTGAGGGGTGGAGAGGATTAGGATGAAAAGAGGGAGGTGAAGAGAAAGTTGCCGTCGGGGGGGAAGAAATTCAAGGGAAGTGATTGTCGGCGAAGCTCTCAGCGTGGGGAAAGGAGATCTTCTGCACGAGACGCGATACACGGGGACAGTTTTGTTTTTATAGATTCAGGAGTGTATTATTATGTGAATTGCGCTGCTTTCAATTCCAGCATTACTAAAATACAATAACCATGGATATACACAAATCCTCCGCATTTGCCGTTCAGAGTCAGGGTTATTCCCCAGTAACATAGGTGGTATCAAGGTGATCAAGCGTAATATCATGAGAATAAGAATGGGAGACAGGGAAAAGGAGAGCTGACACCAGGGGATCGAGCATCGGATGCGGTGTCGTAGAGGATTAAAAAGGTAGTTCAAAAATAATACTAGAAGAAAAAAAGAAAGAAAGAAAGGAGAAGACGCGGTTCAACGTCCACCGAATCCCGTACTTGGCCTCGTCCCAGGAAGTGAATCCTCGTTGGGGATAATCCCGACTCTGGGATCTGGGATCTGGATATCCAACGACATGTACGCTGTCCGTCGGAGACTCCAAATATGGACACCGTCCTTGGCCCCGACCTCACGGTTCCATTTCTCGATCCAAGTCTCCACACGCTGCAGGTGTCGCTTGATAGCTGGAGCCCCCAGGTCCTCCCAGAGCCAGCCGGTCACCAGGCCTAACACCCCGTCAATCCAATTTTGAAACCGGAATGGGTCGAATGCCTTGGTGAGCTCATCATTGATTGTGGCTATGATCTTGCGGAACTCCTGCTCTGACAGTAATGGGTCAAGAATTTCCGGGTAGAGATTGGAAAATGTCGGTGCCAGATCCCCCTTGATCATCCAGTCACGTCGAATCCGGATAATTCGTGTTGTCACGTACTCCTGCGACCCGATAGGTACATGCGGGTTGATATGCGGAAAACATGGATGTGCCGGCCCCCAGGCTAATTCCTCCGTCACATCTGCCTGTTGCTGGCCCGTATTGGACGGGATGGACGCGATCTGCGACTGTGGCCGGAGCGATACCTGGGACGGGACACGACGGGGCTGCTGAGGGTCGGCTGATCCCGCGTTCTGGCCCAGATAGGCCTGCTCGGGAGGTCGTAGATTATCTGCCGCTGCACCCTCCACAGTCGTTGTTGTCGTTGGTGCTGTTGCTGCTGCCATTTCTGGCCCGAACACGTCGTCTCTGCCGTGTTCGCGACTGCCACGGAAACTATGCCTCTGCCCTGGAGGCACCGCGATACTCGAGCGCCAACTCTCGATCTCCCCCTGACTGTGCTCGACGACCAGGCTGGACGGAGAGGGCAACTGGCTGCGACGGCGCTCGGAAATAGTCAGCAACGGATAGGCGTCGCGCTGCGCTTCGTCTGATAATTGCCACGGATGCGGAACGGCGATGGGGGTAATCCGGGGGACGTAGTTGACGGGGTTTGCGAGACGAACGGCGGGTGGTCGTAAGATACAACGTTGGTGTTGGGCCGTGCTCGCTGTATTAGTACTGCTCTCCTTTCTGGTATCGTGATTAACGCCGGAGGTCTGTGCTTGTCGGTTCTGGCGATTAAAAGGCGCAGACGAGGACGTCGCCTCCGTCAAATCGGACGGCTGCTGACGACGGTGGTGGTGGTGGCCAGGCGGGGTTTGGTTCTTCTGAGCCTGGAACGATGGTAAAAACGAGGAATTGACGGCAGTCGAGGTCGCCGTTTTCGAGGGAGAAGAAAAGAAATTCGTGATGTCTGCCGTGATGGTGAAGGTGAGAGGGAAAGAATTAAAGGAAAGAAATGAGAGTTGGTGAGGAGGGTATGAGGATAGGCAGGAATCGGACGAACAGTGGAGCCAGCGGTGATTGGCGGAGGAGAGGCAGAAAGGGGGAGCATTCAAGGTAGAGAACAATAACGAAGTTATACAGAATACAGATTGAAATACAATGAGAAGGAACGAGAGGCGATCAAAGTGTTGGTCAGAGAGTGCAGAGAGTGCAGAGAGTGCATAAATGTAACGAGTGTAGGGGTGTCGAGTGTAGATGATTGTAGAGAGGGAGGGAACGAAGTATACAAGAGCTTCAACGAGAGTCACTGCAACAGGGGACGAGAGAACGTACGAGAAGAAAAGACAGAGGATTAAAAAAGGAAGAAAGCAAGACGCACAGGAAAAGAAACGTCATGAACCGGCCATTCCGTGCCCTGGAACTGCCTCCAAAACCAATAGCCCCAAGTAAGGCTCCAACTTTCAACTCCATCCGAAACTCAACAGGGAAAGTAATCCTGCTTCAGATCTGATACGCCCTGGATTGCCGTTGCTGGGCCGATCCATTCGATTATTGCTATTATCGACGGTGCTCCCTGGCTAATGCGAGGACTACAGTAGTACCATAGCATGTGTGGTTGTTCAACGGGGTGGTATATAACAATCGCCTACTCTGTCGTTATATCCAAACTCCAGACCAAATAGTATACACACGACTAAACATAACTCAAAAGGGGAATCTCTATATGAAACACGCATGACCCAAGCAAATCTCAAACTCGCATGTCTACTCAGTCTTCCTCGTGGCAGAGGCCTGCAACCGCCGCATGGCCTCGCGGTGCAAATCATTCATATCTCTCCTCTGCAACCCCTCCGCAATCACATTTTCGATATGAAGATTCACGGCAGAAGACCGATCCCGCGGCGACTGTCCAAATCCAAACTGTTCTGTCGGCAGCGACGAGGATGAGGTCCGTTCGGCCAGGATGGCACTATTGGTTCCAAGTCCCCTGGTTCCCAGCGGGTCTCGCATCCCCCGGAGATCTTCACGGACGGAGTTTCGCCAGGCAGCCATGATAGCGTGCGCATTATCATTATTATTATCATTATTATTATTGTCGTTGCTGCTGTTGTTGTTGTCTTTCTGGCCAGGTTTGGGGCCCGGAAAATTGGTTGGTACGGAGATCGCTCGTGGTGATTGTATAGGTAATTGCGTTGGCTGCTGTTGCTGCAGCATAGCACGTCGTTGGGATAAAGGTAGATCATCCTCTCCTTCTTCTGGGATGGTTTGGGTCGGGGAGAGGGTGGACGTTGAAAGGATTGATTGTCGAGGGTTATTTCGAGAAGCAAGCCAGGGATCAACCGATAATGAAGTCGAGGAGAGCCGATTGCGCACCAGATCCTCTCGCATGGCCAGGAGCGGAGGCGGGCCCTTCCATTTAGGCGGTTTCGAGCCGTTGTCATGCTCCTTTGGCCGTGCTGGCTGGGCTGCATGAAGCAAGGGACGAGGATTCGCATTTGACGTGATATCCAGCGACTGATCCACCCTCGAAGTGGAATGAGCTACATCCGTTTGCCTTGGCTGGGACTCGTGCGATTCTCGACGATGGCTCTCGTTTGAACTGCGCGGTTCCTTCCGTTCTACAGCAGGCGGCGGCTGCGCATTCAACGGCGTTTGCAACAATTCTTGGACATTAACCGGTGCTGCTGGTTCTTTTCCACTGGTTCCCACTGGGATCTCTGGTTGTTCTTCTTCAATCGGCTGGATTGGTGGTGGCTCGGGGTTCTCTGCATCGTCGAGGTGCTTTGCCCACTCGTTTGTGCGATAGGACTGGATTATCCTGGATGCTCGTTGAGGGAGGTCCTCGACCGTGTCCTCGTTTAGGGTGGGCTTCTCTTTCTTCGGGTTGGCTTCTGCGTTAGCATTTGAAGTCTGCTTGTGCTCATCAGAGTACTTGGACTTAGATTTTGTTGATGGATTGGATTGAGGTTTTCCATCGTGGTGTTCGGCCTGTGAAAGTTCAGAATCAGGGCTCTTTAAAGCGTCTATGCTCGGTTTCTGAGGTATTTGTGCAGACGTTTCTGCATCCCGGTCCGACATAGCAGACGCGCTATTGAGTTCCTCTTCTGACGGTCTCTGCTCAGCTTCTTGAGGTGATTCTGGCTCATTTTCCGAATGGCCTCCCTTTGAAACTGGCATTGCAGCGTGATCCTGCTGCTCTAGTTGAGGCTCTGATGCCTCCTGCTTTTGCTCTGCAATTGCCGCTTCTCTCTCGGTATCCTCAGCAGGGCTCCCTGAATTTTGCACTGCGCCATCCTCGAGGGAACCTTGTTCCGACTTGTGTCCAGCCTCGTCGTCGAACCCCTGCTTCTTATCCAACTCTTGCTCTTTGGACTGGTCTTGCATTCCTTGCATTTCCTCGGCCTTTTGCTCAGTACACCCTTGCTCAGTAATATTCTCAACCGCAGGTGTCTTGCCATGGTGCTCCTTGGAGTCAGAGCTGGCGTTGTCAATTGCCTCTGTTTCTTGGACATGCTGCCTTTCATCAGCAGACACCATACTAGACTGACGAGACTCCAAAATACTATCCTCGTCAACCACACCCTCTGCCGACGAATTCGAAGCAAGATCAGCACCATCACCGGTCTGAACAAACCCTTCCTGTGCCCGCGACGAGAGTCTCAGTTTACTTTGTCCAGACCTTCGTCGCACAAACGATGCACCGGAGAAGCGTTCCGAGCGCATCGTTTCCGTTTCAGAACCGACGACTGCGCTAACGGCTGATTGGTTGTCGTCGTCTTCGGTCTCACGAGCGGCTGCTGCGCCGTTAAATAGTAGGAGTTGCGTTTCATTTTCGGGTACTTGGTCTGAGGTGGGCTCGGGCTCTCCTTCGTTGCGGTGCTTGTCATCTGGTGTCTGCGATGCGACATATGCGTCTTCGCCATTCGCTTCCCTGGTCTTACAGTCCTCGCAACGGTAGGACCTCTCAGATACTACCACGCTTTCACCTCCTTCGACCGCCTCTAGGTCAATCGATTTCTCATCGTCGCTTTCCCCCTCTTCGGCGGGAAGTTCCTGGATACTCATGGACTTGACTTCTTCGAGATGCTGAGCATGAGAGTTACCACCGTACCTAGCCTCCCATTCCATTCGTTCCCGAGCGTTGGTCTCCTCGAGCTGTCTGCCAGCCTCTAACTCAGCCTCCTCATGTTTCCGCTTTTCTTCTTCGCGCACTTTGGCCCCATCACGACGGCGTTGGCGGATCGTCTTCCACAGACGAAGCTGGGATATGATGCCCAGCAGAGCCACGATCACGGTAACAGCTAGTTCGACGCGGATGTTGCGGGTGATGGGATAAGTCTTTGTGTTGAGGGGGAAGACTTTATCATTCAATCCTGTACTTTCAGTTAGCTGCTTTTCCTCAGCACTAATCTAAGGCCGACAAAAAGCTTACCCCAAATATACAACCAAAATTCCTTCAAGCCCGCGCGACTAAAACAATCAACCCCCAGCGCAACAGCCGTACCCCCCGCAAACCCCGTCGAAACGATCAACCCATACGGCCGCGTATGATGACTGAACGACAGCGCATAAAATGCTACCGAAATAGCAGCGATAAACCCACTCTTTGGACTGGTTTCTGTTAGAAGGCCACCCGGTTTCAGGGTCAGCAGCCACATGCTGAAGCAAAAGCCGCCGAAAAGACAGCCCAGGCCTTCGGTTAGTTCTTTGAAGACGATGGCTACCGCGCCAAAGGTGAGGCCCGTGGAAAAAACGGCGACAAGGTAGGCGCCTTGGACGGCATTGGTCACTGGGGGACTCATTACATAGATGATTAGAACCTGTTCTGGGGTTAGGATTGGTGTACGGAGTGAGGTGTGCACAGAAATTGGTGGTGAATGACTTACCACTACCCCTAGGCTGGTTAGGAAGCCCGCAGACAGGAAGACTTGGACCCTATTTTCCATTCTCTGGTAAGTAAATGCAGCGTTTGCAGTACAAGATCTCTCATACCATAGGTTCCTAATCCCAATCAAAGCCAGGATTGCACCTAGGACTATCAAGATAAAACCACCAACGCCCATTGCGGGCGTAATCGACGGCTTGAACGGGAGTTCATCTGGTCTGGGAGATTCTTCATCCGTCTCATCTTCCATGTGTTAGCATATGCAGCATTGCCCCAACCGTCCCAGATGATCACTCACTGCTTGATGTACTCGTTGCATCTAGAGACGCAGTTGTCATAGAAGCAGTCGTTTCAGCCGTGGTCGTACTCGAATTACTGCCATTGCTTGTGGTAGCTGTGGCCGCCGCGCTCGTGTTCGATGGATATCCAGCCGCAGTGGCAGTCCCTGTAGGTTCTTGTTCCTCTCTGACTCTCAAGATGGCCGATGATTCGATTCCCTGGCGTGGATCATAGTGTGCTCTTCCTGCTGCTGCTAGTGTGATCAAACTGGCTACCAGGAGGACCAAAAATGCTAGCGGAGAATGTAGATGCATGTTGTGTTGTATATATGTATACAATGGGGAAAAGGTATGGATGTCGCAAGGTCGCACAATGAGCGTTGCAACGGTGCCTGAGATGATGCAGCTTGTTCACTTTTCTACTGCTGTTCAGACATTCTGCATCCACGTTGTAAGTAGATATAGATATTAGTAGTGACACTGGCAATACTTGGGAAGTAGCAGTGTCAATTTCAACAGGACGAAAGGCAGAAATAACCGGTAGGATACACGACGCCAACGTGACAGGCGACGGAGCCAGAAGACAGACAGACAGCAGAAGGAAGAGAGGGACACCTGCCACATAAGAGCTATTAACAGGGGCTCATCACTCCAGACTGCCAGACTGGTCATTCCCCCATGGCACTTCGTACACGACATTCCTATTACTTCGCGGCGCATAGTAAATAGCTTAGCTGCATTCTGTCATCCGGCTCGGGACAGACCCTGGCCGGCCCACCTGTGGTACATGAATGGGAAGCATGGTCACCGCTTCATTGGAAGCAGAAGGATGCGACATGAACCGATGGGTCCTGGATTGGGGTTGCATAAGGTTGAGTTGCGAAAATCGATATGTATACCAGGGTACGGGGGGTGGATAAGGCACAATCCAGGGCTTGTCGGAGTGTATGCAGAGCATTAATCGGGTGTAGACAGGTACCTATCCTACATTCCAGTCTCATTTGAACCAATTCTGTCAATTGAGAATGGACTCTATTCTCTGCACAGAGAACTGTCCCGGTACGGAGTAGAGCATGGCAATTGACAACAAACAGCAAGACTAAAGCAAGCCACGCGAGGCAAGGACATGGATTGACGGCTCCCGGCCACCGATATTTTCTACCGATCTCCAGCCAGGGCAGAGTTCGGTGGCGCCGATTATTGACCAATATTAGGGCCTCGGGGAATTTGAATTCGGGCATGGCTGAAGTTTATTCGCCAACCAGTATTATTATTGTGGTTATGATTTGAGATAAAACAGAGAGGTGCCTCATGTTCCTGTCGAGCCAATTGTGTAGATCCGGCGTAGGACAACAAATATGTCGGGTCTTCGCATATTATTATTCTTAGGTAGGTAGTTTGGTCCTCAACGAATGACCGGTGCGATCTGACGTATAACAGTGTCTGTCATTGATGTCTTTCTTTGGAGATCTGAAGCGGTCAGATATTGAGATGTTCCCATGGCATCTAATATCGATGTTGGCTTATTGCTTCTTCCATTGCGAACGTGCTCACGAAAATGGTTTTCTTCAAAGTTGCTCAAGTCGATATGCTCTCATAGATTACTGACCAGGAGGCTACAATTATATGATCGGCACACAATGAACAAGGCAAGCAACGTCGCAGTCAAGTACCGCCTTTAGAATCATGAGCAACCCAAGCAAGATGATTATCCGGCATCCCTTGACCCGCCAGAGGGCTGGGATAAGGTCAACTCTTCATCCATGTCTGAGGATCAGTCTTGACTATGCAGGTCTTTTCGCGGGAGTGGGTGGTAAAATAGCGGAAGAGCCAGCGTAGTTGACATTGCCGCTTGCCAAGGCAATGCTGCTTGATTCTCAGTACGTACTCAGCAGGTGGATGCCAATAGCAATCTGCACGACACCAGGGGTGAAAAAGCAAAAAATAAAAATAAAATACAAATAACAAGGACTGTCATGCTGACAACGTCGAATGTCCACAGTAGATTGTGATATCTCACACAACCAATTTTCTTTCCCCAGTCCACGGACACTGCAAAACCGTCCTCAGGATACATATCGGGCAAATGCATGCACCGCCAAGTATCCTGTGATCCCAGCAGCCTTCCTGATGCATATTCAAATGCCCAATTGTCGGTCTACTTCAGGCCATCTCAACTCTATATGCCCCTCGATGCGAAAGATTTCACGTGACGTCACGTGAGATACACGCGCCAATCCTCCCGCTCTGTTTGTGCAAATCTTCACCTCCATCAGAACCAACCGTCCCTCCGTCACCTCCAAAACCCAACCTCCAATTCCTTGTCAATCGACCCCTCCGTCAACCAACGCAACCTAGTCACCATGTCGGCCATCATGAACTCTCTCCGCCCCTCCCTCCGTAGCGTCGCCGCCGGTGGTTACGGCCGCACCTTCAGCACCTCCTCGCCGCGCGCCGTCTCGAAGATGATCTTGACCGGCCGTCTGGGCGCGGAGCCCGAACTGCAGGCTACCGCTGCAGGCCAGGAGATTGTGCGGTACTCGGTTGGTTGCTCGCACGGCCGGCAGCAGGACCGCCGGACGAGTTGGTTCCGTGTGGCCTCGTTCCAGACCGAGGGTAACCAGAGGGATTTTCTGCTTGGTTTACAGAAAGGGTAAGTCAACCCCCCTGGCTTAATATTGATTTGGTTGCGTATATATATATGTGCGTGTTGTGTGTGCGTGTGCGGTTGCTAATCGTGTTTAGCACCCTCGTTTACGTCGAGGCTGACGCTGCTCTGCGTACCTACGAGGATGCCGAAGGCAAGAAGCAGTCGAACCTGAACCTTACCCAGCGTAAGTGCCTACAATGATCCAGTATATTTGGCCCAGAACCAGAAACAGGAGCTAATGCGATTTTTACTTTTAGGGAATATCGAGGTTCTCAAGCGTCCTTTCAACCCCGACGCTGTCCCCTCTGGCCTCGAGAGCGAGACCCCCAGCGAGTAAACTTTTCATTCAAGCTAGAACGGAGAAATGCTATGGATATGAGCTCTGATAACCTGAATTGTTTTTTGTTTTACGGATACCCGAGTTTATGGGGCTGTTTCATGTGAAGTGAAGTGATGTTAACAAGGGTGTCTGGGTTTCTGCTTTCATTTTGTCTTTTATCCATTTGTACTATTAGTTATACTCCTCTTACCACGTTTCTACCCAAAATTATTATAAATGGTTTGGTGACATTTGTGTTTCTAGGGCCTTCCGTGCGTATTCGTGTGGCTACTGCCTGTCCATAAATCACGAGATTTTTGGACTGTACCTGAAGGGACAATGGCACACCATAGAAGCCAATTGCTTCCATATTTATGTCATCTCGAGCAGTGCATTAATATCTAATGATTACGGGTTACTAGACTTCAAACCAATAAAGCAAAACAAGAAGAATACACCAACCCTCTATGACAAGCCCAACGTGCAACGCTCGCCCTCCATATCACCCACCACCCCTAAGCTCATACAACCTCCTGCATCTCACTCTCCTGGCTAATCTCCTGCCTTACACGGATGAAATCCTTCCTCGACGGCGCTGGCGGCGTGATCTCCGCACTCGGCCGGCTCCTGCTCATCCCCGCCCACGCGTTCGTGTGCACCGTTGTCCCTGGGTGTATGCCATCGTAGTCAAGGTGTTGTTGTTGGTGCTGGTGGTCGTGTGGTGGGATTAGCGGACGGCGAAAAAGAGACCAGGCGAGGTGACGCCAGGTACGTTGTTGTTGGTGGGGCTGGTTTTGATGGTCGTTGGGTTGAGATGAGTGGGCTAGACCCTTTTCGATGTCGCTAGACGATTGGACCGTGTTGTTGACGTAGGTTCTGGGTTTGTCAGTGCTGTGTCTTGGGAAAAGTTAAGAGTAGGAAGAGGGGGCAATGTACCGAGTGGCAGAAGGCCACCTCTTATGGAATAACAGCTTAACCCTACTTGTCGTCGATCCCACCATACTCGTCCTTCTCGAATATCCCGGCATCAGACACACGAGGCACCTTCCAAGCCCCAAGAACCGCAGGAAAGACAGATACAAATCATTAGCATCCTTCCCGCTCCCAAAGAAGATGAAAACGAGGAAGCTCGCCGCTATGGGTATCCAGCGGTCGAAGAAGGCATGTCCATATGTTGGCATCTTGACTATAGTGCTCCATCGTGAACCTGTGTGGAGTCTGCTCCAAGAGTAGGCGTGCCACGGCATAGAGAGTATCGTGTTGTAGTAAACGACAAAGCATTGAACAGGGAGGATGATGAGGAGCATGGTGAAACTGAGGAAGAAGAGACGGAGAAAACGGGATTTATTATAGTTGCTGTTGGAGGCGTGGAGGACTTGGATGAACTGGCTGCGATATTTTTTGAGGCGGAAGAGAACGAGACCTAGGGCATGTCATGTTAACTATAAGATTCAGGCGAGGGTAAGAAACTAGACTTGCCGCAGTAATAACTCGCAATCACACAGATCACCGGTGGCCAGATGAACGACAATGCAAATGACATGGGGCTTTCGTCGAAATCGTTGATACAACCCGAAATGGAGAAGATCATGTACCGACTCTTCTGGTATACAATGTGATCCGCCATAGCCACCACCGGAACCACTACGCAGAACAATATCGACATGCTCCGATTGCGCCAGCGCTGTGCCTTGCTGGGTACGAGAATGGCACATCTGGTATCCAACACGCGGGCCAGACTGCGGAACACACACAGCAATGACCCTGGAACGGCGACATAACTGGCAATCATGATCTTGGCTTCGATATCGCAGAGACCTGCGCCGTCCCACCACGACTCAACGTCATCGTTGGGCCAGATGAAGGCGTTTATTATGTTGAATATATTGAGGAGGATGAACCAGCAGAGGATACTGGCGGCCGGGAAATTCCTGTTCTGTGCGTGCAGGATCAATGGGACAATCACGATTATAATAGAAATAATAGAGAGAAGTGGAATAACCACCGCTTGAGGGTGGATCTTCGTTGGCGACTCCATGATAGGCAGATTGGGGCACTTGGAATGTTAAATTATAGAGTTATGAGTCCTCAGGTCTTCGACGCCAGCAAGTTCAACGAAGCAAAGAGATATGGAAAGACGAAAAGCAATGTACTAGCACTATCTCTTAAAGAAAAATGCATCAGGACAAGAAGGCAGAGAGGCCCAGAAGAAGAAAGACAGAGACGCAATCGCCCCAAGGATGTCTTATTGATGGCAATAGAGCAATACCAGAATCAATCCGGATGAAAAGTATTCACTTGAGACCAGGTTGCGACCTTGATATCCGAATCGCTAATAGTGCCAACAACCCACATCGAAAATGGGAAGCGCAATCCATATTGAATCTGAACCCGCCAGACTAGACGAGTCAAATACATCACCTGTCGAACCGCTGGGAATAAGGATGAATAGAGAATCGACGCATTGATCGATCACAATCCCAAGCAGTTGAATAAAGAGAATAAAGAAAAGTGAAAGCGAGCTGAAAGAAATGAGTTTTGAAAGTGTCTCGTTGTGGTTGTTGTCGCTGTTGGAGGTGATATTCGTGCCTTACCGCATTGGGGTGTCAATAAGGATTCCTATTGAGGAACAGCCGCACGGCTTATTGACCTCCCCAAACAGTCATGGCTGTGACAGCGGATGGACCGAGACGGCCGGCTGCAATCCATGGAACAGAACTGCAGATCAGCCTGTCTAGTCGTTACGGTTGAGCGGTTTTTGACGTGCTTGTGGTCCTGTCACTAGCAGGGTTTGCTAGAGGCCGGTCCTGACTTAGGGCCGGGGGAAAAGACCCGCGATGGTTGCTAGGACATGAATTCATTCAAGGCTATATCCAGACTTGAATGGTAGGGATGGCCCAAGGTCTCTATACCTCTGGGATACCATCTTTGAAGGTTGGCAGGGCAAGACGCCCATTCCGGCCATACGGAGTAAGCAGGGTTTTACGGTCCCCTTGGCTCCTCCAATAACCCGTCGCGGTCAAATTACTAAGATCGCTTCGGAAAAGAGCCTGAACAAACCCTGGTTGCTGACATTGACATAATCTCCGCCGTGCGGCTGGCATCGCGTGGCGTCATAGTTAGGTATGTTTCTTCCTCCCACCTGAAAGTGGCCTGCACGAGACTTCAGGCACAATCAGGAACTCGTGTTCATGTATATACGTCTTAGGTGCATATCTTATGGTTCGTTTCCAATTTCCTCGGCTTCTAGATAGATGGATTAATCAGATCGGACTTTTTTTGTCCTGCAGGGACCTCCTATCGATCATGACGGAGCAGCCTCGGCCATCGTCGCTCTCACCCCGGACCTCGTTCACGAACAACGGTCCCGATAACGAGATTATTAGGAATAAAGAGAAAGAAAAGGAGATAAGTCCCGGTCTCCGCCATAGCGGTTTATGGCGTGCTGCGACTTTCGCGGCAGAAGACGCCCCGAGTCACGAGAATCCCCGGCGCAATTCCACATTATCGGATTCAGTTTCCGAGGCCCGCAACTCGATACGATCTTCGACGGACGACTTGTTGCTGCCTCGTGTGTCTGGACCAAATGATGCTGATTTGCACGATGAATCGCATTGGCAATCCTCGCCGCTGGGACTGGCTTTGTTACCGGCAATCGCGGGGGTGTTCTTCCAGAATGGTGGTGCCGTCGTCACGGATATCACCTTGCTGATTTTGGCGGCCATCTTCCTTAATTGGTCCGTCAGGCTGCCATGGTAGGATACCCTCCTGTATATTTCTCTCTTATTCATGTATCTGACCTGTCCAGGGATTGGTATCGCTCCGCCCAGATCGTCCGCCAGCAAGGGCAAGACCAAGACTATGCCAACCCCCTGCGGTCGGAAGAGGAGGATGCGGCGGAAAAGTCATCGCCAGACACTGAAGCAAAAGTGGACGCTCGACGAGCATCCGTTCTCGCTCACGCAGCGACCAAGGAACTGCAAATCCATGAGCTCGCAGCTCTCGCGTCTTGCTTTATCTTCCCCATGATAGGGACATGGCTCCTACACACTATCCGGTCCAAACTATCCCGTCCATCGGAAGGTCTGGTGTCGAATTATAACCTGACCATATTCCTGCTGGCGTCAGAAATCCGGCCATTTGCCCATCTGCTACGGATGGTGCAAGCGCGTACTCTTCACCTCCAACGGACCGTCCGCTCGTTATCCCACGATGACCCCGACGACATAGACAAAATCGACGCCCACAAGATCCTGGACATCACCAAGCGACTCGAAGAACTTGAGTCTCACGTCGCAGAAGCAGCCACCGCGCGTCTCTCCAACGAGTCACAGCGATCACCTGCCCAACATCAATCAACAACATCACCAGAACAGGACGACGGCCCCCATTCCCTCGTATCGCAAGCAATCACTGAAGTCCACCAAAGCTTCCAACCCGACATCGACGCCCTAAATCGCGCTGTCCGGCGCTACGAAAAACGCAGCGCTCTTAATGCCTTCGAAACAGACTCCAGACTCCGCAGTCTAGAAACGCAGGTGCGGGATGCTGTCGCGCTAGCTGCCACGGCGCAGCGCTCGAGTGGAAGTGGTAGTGGTGCTCACTTACACCGCCATTTCGCAGCAGTCTTCCTTATCTTCGAGTCGTTCTACACGATTCTGTTGATACCCGTTCAAATTTTCCTGTCGCTGATCATGCTGCCCTTTCGCGTTGTGGCGAGGTGCTTGGAGTTTTTCAAAGGGACTTTCATCGGACCGTCGTCGCCTTTGTCATCGACTTCACCACCGCAGGCGACTAGTCGTGCGAAGGGGAAGATGCCACAACCCGATCGACGACGTATTTCGCCATCACCGAGAAGCTCTCATAAGAAGAGTTCTCAAGTTGGGTTCGTAGAAACTGGCGGCACCACGGGGACGGGGACGGGGAGGAGTTTGAAGACGATTCAGGAATATTGAACCCTTCCTTCTTCTATTTCTCGCTTTCTATATAATTTTCTTTTGTTGGCATGCTTGTGGATAATATATGTTGGATATCTAACCCCTCTTATATATTCTAATGCAAGAAATTGGCCATTGTTCCGATTGTCTCCGATGTGAGATACTATTGTTCTTTCATTCCGTGAGCCATTATTGGACAGAATGACAAAGACCAAAAAGAAACTCGAGTCATATAATGAAGGTGAGCCTAATCCAAGTAACAATTCTCATCTATCGTGTACCTTTAGCCTTCCATCATCCGTATCACATACCACCAGATAAAGACCAACAAACAGAAAACAGGGACTAATTTATATCCATCCCCAAGTCTATATAATACACATACATGTATAAACTATGCCGCAATAACAGTGACCGTAATATCAGTGACTCCTGTATAAAACCCTCATAACATCATACCCAGATCTCAAATGAACCCTAAAAAAGCAAATACATGAAACATCATCCACTCCCCGAAGGCCCCCGACTATCCACCCCGAGGATCTTCAGAAACGGTTCAACAACACCCTTCTTCCGTTCATCGACTGCTCTTCTCTCCTTATCCTTCGACGGAATGGGCACGTCCGCGGAGATGAGGAAGCCGGAAAAGATGCTGGCGAAGGCAGATTCGACTGCTTGCCGGTGCGAAGCAAGAGCGTTATTATTAGCGCTGATACTATTACGCTTCTTGCCGTCGGAGGAGGAGGATGATGATGAAGACACAGAGGATGTCGTTAACGAGCGGGATTTGCGGCGAAAACTTCCAGCTGAGATGAAGGCAGCTGAAGAGGCCGGTGTTGGGGGTGTGGGGAAGGAAGGATTATCGTCGCTGGAAGCAGGTTGTGTCTGTTCTTCGTTGATTATCGAGTGCCGTCGCTTTCTATCATCAGACGGTTTCTTGGAATGTAAGTGGTGGGTGTGAACTGAAGTGGCAGAAGGCATGGACGATGCAGCAGGAGCAACCTCGTTGGCAATACGAGCAAGCATAAAGGTCACAAAGGTAAAGGAGACGCTGTGGGCGGGTGAATATGACAGACACTCCAGAACCCACGCCTGCGTCTCCTCCCAGGATAGAGGGGGTTGTTTAGCCTTTTCGCGCGCCACAATCTGTGAGTTCATACTCTTCCAGACGTCGGCAGTTATGATTCCATCGTCCAGAGAACGGAGGAAGACCATTAATGTTTCGCTAATGATTTCCAGACGCTGGAGTGAGGAGACCTCAGGCTCGAAGCTGGCCGTAAGGGATTCGTTGGTGTCCAAGGCTCTCCGAACGCATGCTAATAAGGGCGAGCGTTCTTCATGGTCTCGCAACGTCCATGTCTCTGGATTGAATGGCCACCCAGGCCCGTTGGGCTCTCTCACCCATGGGGGTGTGTTGCCTCCAGAGTTGCCTTGTGTCATGCCCCATTCTGCAACGGCACGTTCAGCCAATTCTGATGTCGTTTCCGTTAGTCGGAACAGCTCGCGAGGAGCTGAGAGGCGAATTCCATTATCGTCTTTGGTATTGTTCAATGGCGGCGCAGCTTCTAGGCTGCGTGCTCCCGCCTCCGGCATACGAGTTAATTCGACCACACTGCGGCCAAAGCATGTGGGAAGCCATTTTCCAGAAGCACAGATGAAATGATCCGGCCCGCCAGATACACGGAGAATCAAAATTTCCTCCAAATTGGCGTGGTTGCGATTCAGTAAACGGGCGGATGGAATATCTTGCACATGCGCTGTAACCTCGATATTGGCCAGTTCTCCAGGGTCCAAGGTACGTTCCCTTGGGGGGGCCTTAGGTTTATCAGAGCCCTGCTTGGACTCCGATGGAAGGTTGATGCTGTAGTCCAGCCAGCAAAATGACCTGTCTTCAGGATTGGGCTTGTCAAAAGTGAATGTCGCGGGTACGCCACAGGTGTTGGCCACGGTCAGGGAACGAACGACGGGTACATCAAATTCTATGTTGCCAAAATCCAGTGCGTTCGGGTCCTTGTTGGCCTCGCTATTCTGAGGCCCTTCCTCATATGTGTCTACCACGACGGTGAGGGCCGGACGAGCCTCATTCTCAGCTTTATCCAGTTCCCGCACAACCTCTTGATGCACCTTGGCTTTCAGCTCAGGGATCACAGATTCGAATTTCAATGTGAAGCCGGCATCTAAGGGTTTGTGATCAGAGGAAAGAATGCCCTGGTGAGATAAATAATACTCAAGTCGAATTGGACTGTCCAGATCTTCCTGTGAATGCGACGACGCACTGTCGCTAGATCGATCTTTGGATGGGTCATATTCATCGCTGTCTGCGCCGTCGACCTCCGGGTCGTAGTCAAAAAGCACATTGTCATCAGTCTTATCCAGGCCCCGAGCCTTCATTTCCTCATCTTTCTTTCTGGAATCTGCAAGCTCCCGATCGAGTCGCTCATGCTTGAGCTTATCCTGACGTGTCCGATACAAGATCCGATCACACCAGCTAGGTCCTCGGTGCTTTTCACTCGAGTCGAACCTAGCCACGCTCCCTAGGTCGTATTTATAAGTCGGTAGAAATGTAATCTCGCCTTCGCGCCATCCCTCATGGAAGGCTTTTCCAGTCTGTTGTTGTATGCGTAGTTGATCATGAGGGAGGAGGGACGCGATAGTGGTTTGCAGTGACGTCGGGTCTGCATGCGGATCTATTTCTTGGTCAGACAGTGCTGGGAGACCTTTGCTTGCACTGCTCCCTATCGGATCTATTTCATCATCTTCTTGCACCACGACACGCGGAGAAGAAGGTCGATCGTCGAGCATATGGGCGGACTGATGTCGTTTGTCATATTCATTATCCGCATGTCGAGCCAGAACCTGCCGTACATCACCTCCTGGGATATCTCCAAGTCGATAGTTAAGGTCGCCAAACCAGAACGCGAAATCCTCTTTCCCAATGTAATGCGGCGAGCCTTTCTCCGGATCGACGGGCCCAAATTTCGTACGGCTAAGAATCTGAGCAGCATCCCAGTTTCGTCTTTCCAAGCTGCTTTTGTCGGATCCTGCTGCTAGATGCGAGTTTATGAAGACCATGGACGTCGTCTCACCGAGTACCAGGCGTGTTGAGACGGCACCTTTGTTGCCCATGTACCCCAACAAACCGGTACCCACAGTGGTGCTGCTGACAGACGAGACATTTTCAACCACTCGAGGCGCCGCATATATGAGGAGCAGTAGTCCCAGCAAGTGCGTCTCGGAAACCAGCTGGTAGCCACGAGGCAAAGCCTTCTGAACCGCCGCCTTCCATTTGTTTGCCGGTGCCGGATCACTGTAGGGCTTTAGAGCCTCTGTCGCCGACGAAACGTCGACAACTTCCTGCAGGCCAAGGACGTAGAGACCAACGTCATCGGAATCGAAGTCGGACGAAGGGACCGATGCCTGACGTTTTCTGTAACTATCCGAAGATGACCCTCTTTCCTCTCCCGAGCCATCAACTTCGCCGTTTCCCTTTCTTTCTTCCTGTTCCTCTCCGGGATTCGCCTTATCCTCTGAGATTCGTATCCCCGATAGCTTCTCACTAACACCCCTACGACTCACAAACCACTTGCCTATATCCTCCTCTGTCCCGTGAATCGCAGCAACATTCCACGTAGCGACCTTGATCCTGATCGTTTCCTGCCGTGTGTATTCTGCTTTTCGGGCTCCGACGGCCCGCGAGAGCGAAAACGGGTCTAAGGTGTCGTCTTCAGGTACCGAAACTGCGCTCCTTTCACTGTCCGAAGTGTATCCTCCACCGTTCGGAGACGTGGTCGGCTGTTGCTCCTCGTGAGAGCTCATATTCTCAATGTGATGTTGACGCAGGTCTCGAGGTTCTTTTCGAATTAAACAGTTGTGTCTTTGCGCATCGCTCTCATCAATAGAATTATAATTCCCAAGGGTATAAGACGTTCAGCGGCCAGGAGGTATATATACAACCGACGGTACTGCACCGCAACGAGCAATAAGCCAGGCGCACGGGTGGTATCAGACAGGATAACGGCTTAAATTTCAGCGGTCATGATCGCAAACAAGATCCAAGAGCGTTTTTAGAGGAGGCGTGTACGAGTGACAATGGGTGGTGGCGCGGCGACGAGGGAAGGGAGAGACAGCGATGACGACAGGAGGGATGGCGCGAGAGGCGATGTGTGGGCAAAAGACGAGGACCGGCGAGTAAGCGTAGTACAGAAAAGCAAGAATAAATCATTAGTTATGAGCATTGAATGTCTAAATTGAAGAGTAGAAGAGCGCAAGGGCCGTGTGGAGTAGACGAAGACCGGATGAGGTCCCTCTCCGGCGGGGCTCTGCGTCTTCTGCTTTCGTCTCCAACTTCCTCTAGCCTGACCTCGTCTTCATCCTCAACAGCCGCGATCTCGCTTTTCTGGCGCAGCGTCTCCTTTCCTACGGTCTGTCTTAATCTCCTACCAATCTCAACCTCCTTCTTAGGAATACGAAATATCTCCACCTCACAATGGCGTCTCGTAAACCTCGCCGACCGAACAATAACCAAGCCCGTCATAGTCACAACAACCACCACAACTACAACAACAATCAACTCACCTCGGATTATGAATCCGATTATCCAAACTATCTCTCTGACGCCGCGCAGCAGCAAGAACCTGAGCTCCCCATCCCTCCACCTCTGCGCTCAAACGAGGACCTCAACCTGGCCGTCCTCCGTCGACACAACCCATGCATAAACTCAATTGTGTCTCTGGCACCGTATTCGGTCGTCTACGTGTTTAATCCGAGCTCGCGGCAATGGGAGAAGAGTGGTGCTGAGGGGACATTATTCGTCTGCAGCCTGTCGCAGGGAGGCCTGGGGGAGGAACGGTATAGTGCGTTTGTGTTGAATCGGCGGGGACTGAATAACTTCGATATCCCCCTAACAGATGGGGAGAATGTGGAGCTCACGGAGGAATATGTCATTCTGAAGAGTGATATGGAAAAGGGATTGGAGAATGATCAGAATGGCAGCAATAATAACCCTGCGGGCAACAACAAGAGTCCCTCAGACGTCCGGATCTACGGCATCTGGATCTACTCTGAACCACCCCCGAATTCAACCGCCCAAACACGCGCTATCAACGCTCAGACGATTCGCGAATGCGCAGTCCACGCCGGAAATAGTCTCCGGCTCGCGCGCGAGCGGCTGGAAGCTTTCCGCCAGAATGGATTACACATGGCCGCGCAGGCAGCCACAACCACGGCGGTTCCGTTGGAGGAGGTTCAAGCGAGCGTGCCTATGGGCAGACAGGTTTCTCTGAAGGACCTCTTTGGACAGCAGAGAGCGCAGGATGATGGGTGGACAACAAGAGCACATCATCTCAATCCCAACATCGGGGATTGGCAGCACCGACCGCCGCCGCCGCTGCCACCGATGGAAATTGGAATGGGGATGTCTCCGGCTGCACAACCGCAACCGCAGGCGCAGCCACAGCAGGATGTTCTAGGAGATTTGTTCCGGAGGGCAGGGTTAGCATACCAAGGGCAATGATTCTAGAAGTCTCATTCTAGGAAGTAGAGTCGAGTTACGCTGAGATACCCATAATAGTACACTGTATGCTGTACATGAGCTGGAACTCCCTATTTCTATACTCTATATTTCTACTTTCGACCCTCCACAATCCCCTGAATCATATCTGCCGCCTTCCTTGCCATGACCGCATTATGCCCTACAAGCAGCAGATTAGCCTCCGCAACCCCAAAGAAAAAAAACAAAAGAAGAGAACTCACTCAAACAAAAAGCATGCGGCAGCCCCTCCTCACAAACAACCATGGTTGGCCCATCAGACCTCCCACGCGCAGCGATAATCTCATCCCTCGTCCGCTCCGCAACCCAATGATCATTCCGGCCAAAGTAGAAGAACAATTTCGCCAGCGGCTCCCGCACTTTCGGGATGCCCCAGACATCATCGGCCCACTTGTCGGATGTGATGGTTTGCATTTCGGAGGTAGCGAGGTGGCTGTTCCGTTAGCATGGAGTAGAAGGATAAGTAAATGGGGACAGGACGTACACGGCTTGTCTGACGCCACGTTTACTTTGCAAGAAGCCACACGTCGTATCGAGGACTGTATCATCTGGCTCTGATGCGGACTTGAATCGCATGAATGTCGCGACCAATGCACGCAGAATACTCGCCGGTAGCAAGGCCGACAAAACCCGCGCAAAGAGACTCACTACGAGAGCAAGCTGCGGGATGAGGTAAAGCAGTATCTGCAAGAGAGTATCAGCTAGTCAGGCCTTCATATGCACGGTTGTAGGCCACAGACATTCAATTTCCGTCCAGATGGCGACTTTGCAATATCCACGACAGTAGGAAAGAGCATGATACCACCAATAATATCGAATTCCACTTCTGCTGTTGCTGATGTTGCAGTTGCAGCTGCAGCTTTCTGCCTCTCGCGATGTCGTCGTAATACCTCCATGGCGATATACGTGCCCAGCGAGTGTCCCATCAGGATAACTTTTTGCCGCTTTCCGGCCTTACTACCGTCACTATGGGCAATCAAGAACTCATCCAATCGTCTATGCACGAAAGATATCTGTTCATCGACATCATAGTAGTCAGCGCTCCCCTTTGCTTCAGTAGTCCCCAATTCGGCCTTCGGCGCCTGAGTCGTTCCCAAAGTAGAATTATCAAGTTCAAAGCCAAACAGGCTATGACCATAAATCTGAAACCGAGTATCAGGGATGAACGCGGCCAGTTTCGAAGACAAAAGAGAAAGAAAGGTATGATAGTAGCCGATTAGACCTGGGTTGCCAGTGATGAAGAAGATAGTGATGGGTGGTTCATCGGTTGGGGGACCCTCGGGAGTATGGATGAAATAATTGGGAGTTATGAGTGACATTGTGTTGTTTTATCTCCTCCCTCTTCGTCTGGTTCTCCTTCTTTGATGGTGGATAGTGACTAGAAGAGTACAGCTGGACCGAGGATGAATATGGATGCCGAATAGGGTTAAGCTTGTTGGGTGGATCAAGTGCAGCACGTGATATTTCGCCTACTAAGTTATGAAATGACAGTCATTCGATTCCCTAATGATATACAGATGACTGATATTGTACAAGTCATGAATGAAAAGAAGGGATCCACCATACCAGGCAGCGATTCTAATGAACAAGGAGGAGCAGCCTCGAAACATGTGCTTTCTTCCTCCGCCAAGCGCAGGACTTATGTCCTCGCAGTCCCTAAGGGCCCTATCGTACTCCTATGCTTTTCCTGACGCATGAAGTATCCGAGCAACTGCCGCGCGTGTATCGAACATCATGCTGGCCGGTAACTGGTTTGGGGTCGGGGGGAGAGGTGCAGCAGCAGCTTGATTTGTCAGGTGCCGGTCTCGTCCAACGGGGGGAAGTCCGTTAAGTCCCGACACACGTCTCCCGTGTGTCTAGGAAAGTGAGGATGTTATATAAGCTTGCTTCAGGGGTGAATCCTAGTGTCGGATTGAAGATGCGGAAGGCGTTGTGAATGAAGGTCATCATTGTCGCAGCGTTTCTTGGGTCATCGGCACGGTCCGGTCCAATGCCCGTGACCGTCAAGATGCCCGGGAAGAGGAGAAATAATGTAGACAAAGTCTGCCTACGTTGTCTGTCTTCAGATTTAAACTCAGTTAATATTCGATTGCTAGGGGATGAGGGGGACAGAAGCCTGTCCCCTTCCCCGGTAAACTTTCTGGATGCAATAACCCTTTCCGCCTGTCTAATATAGACCTTGTCAGATTTGACAAGGTCGATTTACCCAGTATGTTACAAAAGCGACCAATGCCACCTTGTAATCCCGTAGAGTGATCCTTCACTGATACTAAGGTATTCCAACGCCACAAGGACCCAAATAGGAACATGAATAGCCCCATCAGCAGGGTAGGATACAAAACATGGAATAGGAGAGGGTGGAAAAAGAAGTCAGCCTGCAAGATGCTGAGTTATAGGTTTACAGGTCATGTGAACCGAAGAGAAGAGGTTGAATGCACGTCGGCCCTAAGTTTCTACGGAGTAAATAACGTTTATCGGCGAAGATCAGATCTGCTCGAATAAGCAAAAAGAGAAAAGGAGAAACACCATCACTCCACCTGGTATCTGGTATCTGGTATCTAAGATAAACGCAGAACAGTCGTAAACCCACAGCACAGGCAGAATAGAAAGCAGGCAAGCTAGGCCAGAAGAGAAAATAGAAAGGAAATTAAAAAGACACTGCTGGTATCCTGATAAACAACTGGAAATCTCAAGTGATTTTCGCTGCCGGGAACTGAACCGAGTTTGTGCAAATGATTAACGCCGTTATGTATGGATGCCATGCCACGCCTTTCAAAAAGCAGAGAGAGTATGTCGAGAAGGAGGTAAGGGAGGAAGAAGGATGAGGAAAAGAAATACGCCAAGATCAACCGCCATACATGAACCAAAAAAGAAAAGAAAAGAAACGCCGTTATTTTCCTCGATTCTCTTTTTCCGTCGTTACCGCTGGACTCGACGATTTCCCCGTCGTCGACCCGATATTGATGGAGATCTTTTTAGGTGGTGCACCGGCGCCCGAGTTCGGTGCCGCTGTCTTATCCGCACCGGACATGCTCCTTTTTCGTCGTAATAACCCAGCACTCCCGGAGTTACCGCTTGTGGAGCTTCGTCGTTTCGGTCCGCCCGAGGTCAACTTAACTAGTTCATCTTCGTCTTCTTCCTCGCGGCGGCGCTTCTCTGACAACCGTTCCGGAGGGGATTGGGCGGTTTGTGCTGGTGGTGTTGTGGGAGCGGGCGTTTCTTGTTTGCCTTGCCCCTGGGCCTGGGCCTGGGCTTGAGCTTGGGCTTGGGCTTGGGCTTGTGTGGGATCGATTTTTGTATCCATGGCGTCGTCATCGTCATCATCCGGGTAGTCAACCAATGGCTTGGAGGTCGGGAGGTCAGTCCCATTTTGCATGCCAGTGGATTGGGTCTGCTGTAAGTCCCGATTAGCATGGACTGACCATAATAATACGGGTTAGAGAACAAAGTCACCTCTTCGTCATCGTCCGTATTAAAGTACGCCTCTTCCGCAGCCTCCATCTCCCTAATCCCTTGCCAATGTTGTCCATTAACGCGAATTCGCTGCATTCGTGCTTGTGCTTGCGCCTGTGCCTGCGCCTGTTCATCCTCGGCTATCACTGCGGCCATGGCTTCAGCCCCATAGCCCTGCATCTGCTCGTAGCGGTTGACCAAGTTGTGGAATGTATCGACATATGTGATGTTCAGGAGCCTTTCGCGGTATGTTTCAACGACGTGGACAACAAGCGGCTTGATGTTTTCGCGCCGGATGAACTCGAACAGTTCAAGACAGGCCGAATTAAGAAGGTTGTCGCGAGGCATGGTTTCGCAGACAATGTCAAGAATCAGTCCGAAAATGTTGTTGCTGTGCGTTAATAGTGCTTGGAAGAAGGTATCTTGGACACCAATCAATCCGCGAAAGAATTTCAACGCAGCTAAAGGAAAAAGACCGTTAGGATGCGCAACTCCAGGCGATTAGGCCAAAGTACTTACTCAGTTTGAGGTGTTTCTGGGGGACTGTGAGCAATTGCGCTATTCTAGGCGCGAGAGATTCATTGTGAATGACAACGCGACCCCGGAACGCATGCTGACGGACAAAGAAACCGAGGATATCGACAAGGTGGGCATAGAGGGCAACATCATGGATCGTAAGGTCATTAACTACAGATTCGTTAGTTTAGCGGATTTCTAATAAATGCGATAAATGAAAACCTACGAGTAGGACGGTTCTCGAGCCGTGCTAAAGGCATGAATAACCTCTTAGACGACTCCTCAAAGTGGTGTTGGACAAATGCTTCCGACAGAATATTATTCGTGCGGACTTTGGCAAAGTGATCGGGTCCAGCCCGAACCATCGCGTCCTGCAGCGCAACATGGGGATCAAGGAGAACCTTGACGGCATCCGCCAGTTGGTTCTTCACGCCAAGGTCGGTTTCCGCGTGGAGCAGGTCAATCAGGGTATCCGTGAGCGGCGTTTTCTTCTCGTTAACGGCCTTGAGCATGTATCCGCGCATCATGATCGGGTCGTGGTCGAGAAGCGCTACCAGAAGGTCGATACCGGTCGTTCTCACGGCAGGTCTGGGGTGTTTTACGGCGAAGGCTATTACAGCGAAAAGTCCGTGGCTGATAAAATTGGCGTAGAGATTTGCACGTGCCGGTGCCTGTAGGTTCTTTGCGATTGCCGCGCATTGGTGGAGGAACTGCACTGCATCGTCTTTTCGCCTTGCATCGGGGTTCCTTGGATCGAAGACCGAAAATAGCTCCTTCAGAAAGACGGCATTCGACTGGATATGGTTCACGATCTCAACCTGGTTGAAGAAAATCAAAGAGTTGAGAACGGAGAATGTGGGGTCGTCCAAAATCCGTGCCAGGACCACGTCCTTCAGATATTGTAATCGCCATGTACAGCGGATCTTCCTGCGGATAACGGGGTCTTTGATCGGAACGACTTGTTTGAAGCGCGATTCGTCTGCGAGGTACTGCCGATGGTTTGCTTTATGGGTCGGGAACTCAGGGTCATCTACATCAAGTCAGTATATAATCTGGACCGGTTGGCGAACAAACAAAGCTGTGAAGCACGCACATTCCAAGGCTCCGACGACCCCAAGAATCAACGGATCGGTGACGACGTTTTCGATAATGGTGTTATCGTTAAGAAGTATAAGGAATTTCATGATATTGCAAAGGCGATGTAAGTCGGTAAGGCTCTCGAGGTCCTCTGCGACGCCGACGAGAGGCAGCAACTTGGCCACGTAATCGTCGCGAATGACAATCTTGGATAACGTGTCCCGGCCAACTTGCGACATACTCGCATTTCTCATGATATGTTCAATTTCTGGTAAATTCCCCAGTTCAGGCGAGGGCAGCATGACACTGTGGTGGTAACTCTCCAGCTCGTCTGATAAGGCATCATCTGGCCACCTCGACATCAGTCACACCATTCCACCGGCAACAATAGCGACAGAAAAAGACGGATGTTGAATCATACCTGCTGTTGCCAAATTCATTTGATGCTGGACACTACTAACGAATTCCCTGGCAAGGTGTCAGCGCTCAGTCCGTGTACCGTGATCGACCAGCCAAGATTCACCAGATCGCTGCACAACCCTCCGGTTCCTGAAAACTCAGCGCCATGTCTGTCCCATTGGGCTCCGTCCATATAATTAATGTGTCTGTGCGATCGCAGAACCATCAGTAACTACGGTCCCGTAGAGCGACCCGCGTCAGCGTCGACGGAAGAAGAAAAAGACACCACGGACCTTGTTGCTTCTGATACCCATCATCCCTGATAATTCTTGTCTCCAACAGCACCCGACCGGGTTCATCTTCGGATTCGACGTATAATCGCGGTTCATTCTGTTGGGAAATTAAGAAGATAGGTCAGCGACTGGTTGGCCATTTATTCCCCGTCAAAACAGGCCACATAAACAAGCGCGCCCGCGGCGACCATCTTGTCGCGCGTGGCAGAAAACACAAGGCGACGCATACATCCAGAACATGGCCTAGACAGAATCCGGTGCCGCGATCAAACCAGTCATTATCCCTAAGTTCGTAGACCTTGACCCGCTTGCGATCGCTGGTAGGAGGTAGCTCCAGCGCCATGATCCGGCAGAGGAAAGGTGGCGACTCGACCTGGCGACTCCAGCACGAGTCTAAGCAGCGAAGTCACCGGTGCGCAATGAGAATGTGCTTGAACGAGCTTATGCGAACGTGAGTTTGCGTATGGGTGTATCAGTGCGAGAGAGCTAAAAGGGAGAGTGGCGGGCGGTACGGCGGAGCGAAAAAAGGCACAAGTGGCGATGCGAGAGGGTGCGGATATGAGGAAGCTTATTATTGGGATGCGATGTCGGAGGGAGTCTGGTGAAAAGACGATTATGCTATCGATGAGGAAGAGGAAGAGGAAGGATGACGTTCAAGTGAGGGTGTCTTATGATGATGATGCTGGAGGTGGTGATGAAGAGAGACAGAGCGAGAGAGAGAGAGAGAGAGAGGAGCGGAAGAACCAGTTGCGGCCGGACCACCTGACGGCCTCGGCAGCGGGTGGATTTTTCATGTAGGGACAAACGGACAGACAGGACACGCGACAGAATAGATCGCCTTGTCCATACTAGTACCGACTACGTACTGACTGCACCCAAATTCAATTCAAATATTATCCTTTCAATGCTTTTCGAGAACGCTTCTACTGCATGGCTCCTTATTCCCACCCGATCTGCAAGCGCGGAAGTTTCGCTGTCCTTTGGTCGAAGCCGGGGCCTTATCGGGCCTACCTTAACTAATTTATGCCTGTGGTCTGGTTATGGTTCGGTTAAGGATCGTTGCGCTCATTGTTGTCCAAGCTTTGTTAAGCTTCATGCTAAATATAGCCTGACCTCACGACGCCTTAATACTTTGTACATACGGAGTATGTACTTGTACAGAGAACGGGATTTTCCAGACACATCGAAGGCTTTCCTTTTCCATCTTGGGGTGCTTGCCCGCTGCTTTTCGCTCACTGAGTAAACCTAGGCATGTCCTGAGCGGACTGAGCTGATCACTGAACAGAGGGTGAACTGACAGGTGGGCAGCCTGTGATTATTTACCTAATTACCAGCTCGATACGCTCACGTCATCGGACTATCTGACTGACTGACTGATCCTTGCTCCGTTGTTTATCGCTTATCTTTTCTGTACATACTAGTTATCTTGCTTGCTGTGAAGTGGTCAACTTATCATCTTCGCAAAAACTGAATGTCGCTAAGAATGCTACTTCCATGGACGGCGATATTTCTTTCCTTGAATGCCATTCCAAATATGCGGGGACAAAATCAGAGGTAGATCTGGGGGGTGTGTTGAGCTGCAGGTCTGGGGAGTTGGGAAAGTCATCTGCGGCAAGATCTGGTGGTTACAACAACTTCATTTCGTACTGGGACATATGGATCCAAAGATCAATTGGTAGCATGGCTTAGGAGGCACAGAAGCTGACTAAATGGTTTGACCCTTGCTGCTAGCAGGATGGTGGACTGGTGGCAAGGGCCATGTAGGGGAGGGGATGGACTTTCTGCCAAAGGTGCTGACGTTGATGGTCTTGTCGTGGCAGAAGGTTGGGTTCTTCGGTGCTGATAGCGCAGGCGACACGACGGGCAAAGTCATCGTCAATGCGGTTCAGCTGGATGATCACATTGTTCTTGACGAGAGAAGCGCGAAGGATGCATTTAAACTAAGAATCGTCCATGTTAAGATTTAGTCATGGCTGTCTTTTCTCATAAGATGCTTACCAATGATCAACACTGAACAAACTGAATACCAGCAGCACTGTAGCGTGTGCACCTCCGCTGTAGCTGGGCCAGTATTGTGAAAAGGTCTGTGCTTTTAAAAAATAATCAGTGAGTTTTTGCGATTGAGAAATAGTGGTATGGGGTTGACCAGATTGCCAGCAACTTTGGTGGCTCCCTGATTATCCTTATAGATGATGGTCAGTGCTTCACAATAGATGGACCCTTTGCCAATGGCTTAGAGAGGAAATGCCTGGTCTAGGTCACCTGCTTAGCTGCCTGCACCACTGCTCATCTAATCTGGAGGCTGCCTGAGTGGTTGATGCATGCTCAGTGAGTGCTCAAGGAGTGGTCTAAAGTGCTCTAGGATCTCTCACATGTTGCCCTCATAAAGCAGTGACACCTACATCGGGCAACTAGACAGGACTTGCAGAAAATCAATTCACTTATACATGTATGGACCGGATAATTTGAAGCCATTCCCTTCCTATTTTGGTGCTCGTCCCTCATTGCTTTTGGCTCAGAATCAGGTGGTCTCAATAAAATGCACCACTAGCGTACCGACCTTAGTATTGCTCCTGCTATTCTTTGAGCTCTCTGACCAGATCACCGGTCCAGGATTGCGCTGCTGTCAGGGCCACTGGGCCCGGTATTCAATATATATATATGAGGCTGCCAAAGAATCAAAGTTGTTTCGTGTACAATATAATGTATGTAATGTATTATAATATGCTCCGTGATATCGGCGGGAATATATTCTAAACAATCCACCTATAGACATTAAATCTGTACAAAACAAAACACATCTATATCAGTGATCCCGGTTTATTCACAACTCCGTATGGCCTCGTTCTATTCCTATTGAGGGAGGTGTTTTCGCTCAACTCAGCCAGAGCCCGATGAGCAGAGACGCTGCCAGCATAATCACGTGGTGGGAGCTGAGTGCTGAAGCCTTCGACTCCCACACATCGTTCAGGTTTGCTTGGTAACTACGTATTTTGTCAGTTTAGAATAGTTCAAGTGCAATGGCATGTATGGAGGACTCACTCAGCAGCCAATACCGCAACCGACCACGGCGGAATTTCAACCTCATACACACCCCCGTTTTCATTCGTGCTCTTGATCTCTTGCCTCTTCGGCACAATCCCAATATTATGCGGCGTATTGCCCTGGTATTGCCCCCCGGAAAGTATTTCCAAGACTCCAGACCTCGTGTCCGGCATGCTGATGTTCAGCTGGTGAGTGTCCTCACCATAGTTGACCAGTTTCATTTGCATGTTCGTGTCGTTCTTTGAGGCAACCCAGTACAGCGGGCCGAAGTCGACAGAGGAGTACATGGGGAGGGTGGTGTGGCCTCTGTTTTCAGCGAACATCTTCTGCACGAAGTAGGAGGTAGAGGGCGTGAGGGATCCGGGACTAGAGTCTAAGCCGAAGAGGGTTGGCTATGTTGATTAGTACGAGTATTCCTTTGGGCACAATGACGCTAGGCTTTGGCGATGGTATACGTACCGACCACTGCGTAAACGCAAAATTCTGCAACAAGGGCGCATATGTTGTCATCTTGATCACATCACTATTCCGTTCAAAACCAATCATGTGGACTGCTTCACTGCAACTGCCCTGCATGAATCCCCAGAACTGTCCCCGTTCAGCAGTTGTATTGCGACATCCCCATTCACCCACAATGACTCCCCGGTCTCGTGGGACATTGTCGTACTGATCGAACTTGCTAACCAAAACGTCCGGGGAGCTGTAATAGTGCACATCGACCAGCACATTCGCAGGTAACGGCGATGGCAGACAGTCCTGCTCAATCGTGGACGCCACGAGGGTGAGATCGGGGTATGTGCCATGGATGGCGTCGTAGATCTGGGTGAACCGCTCTGGGTAGGTCGCGCAGCCGCCGGTTAGGTAGTCCTCGTTGCCAATTTCGACGTACTTGATGTCCCACGGGTCGTGGCGACCGTTCTTTGCGCGGACACTACCCAAGGTGCTGTTTGGGGGGCCGAGGAGGTACTATGATTTAGTGTCAGTTCGTTAACCCCCTCTACAATTTTGCCAAAGCAATGGCATTGGCATACCTCAAGTTCATTCATGATATCATCAACATAAGGCGTCAGCTCCGTTCCAGAGACAATCTGTCCATACGACTTGCCGGCCCAGACAGCCAGCAAGGCCGTCATGTTCATATCGTGGCACCACCACAGGAATTCATCAAGGCCCAGAGCATCAGTATTCGGGTAGAACCAGTCACCTACGCGAGTCAGCATCCAGCTATATTCCGAGAATTCATGATGAAGCATTGTTACCTTGTCGCCCCGGCCGTTCGACGACGGGTCCAATTGTCTGATTCCAAATCCATCGTTGGGGAATACTAAGACCTTCTCTGCGATGCATTAGCCAATACCTTTTGTAAAAAGGGCAGACCGGGCGACATACAGGTTATTCCCCCCAGGAAATCGCAGGAAAGTAGGCTTCGTCTCTGTAAGAAACTTGGCGGCGTCATCGCGCAGGCCATTGGTTCTGCGATAGTTAGGATTACGACATCCATCGTCAATCTGCAGGGTATCTCATACCGATTCATAAAGGTCGGCGGAAACAACTGGACCAACCCAAAATTCACCGACCCGGAATTCCCAGTCCCCCGAACCTTGTCCGCATCAACCAACACCCTCCACTCGTTATTCCCATCCGGCGCCGCGTCAGACTCGAACTGCGACTCAAATTGCTTAAATTGGCCCGCCTCGCTGTTCACGCTCATGTTGTGCACCGCATACACGCTCCCACTTTCCGATCCCACCAATTGCACCGTCACAGTCCCGGAATACTCGCCTCGCATCCAGAACGAGGTTTGATACGTCGCTTTCTGAACCGGAACCCCCCCATATCCCGTGTTCGCAAACCCGACGAATCCCTTCGCATTGTTCACGCTCACTTGCAGGGATGAAGTGATAGCGTGACTGACAGGGTGGTCGGTGTCGCGGGAGATATCGACGTCGCCGATGGCCTTATAAGCGGTTAAGGAGGGATCAGAGCCTTGGAAGCCGTTGTTTTGGAGCAGTTGGCCGTGGATTCCGCCGTCGCCGGAATGGTCCATTTCCTATGACAATGCATCAATTCCATTTGCTAACTGGCATACAGAAAGGAAAGGAAAACATACCTCAAACATCGCGCCATAAAGAAGTGGAGTTGACTGATTCCCTTCTCCGCTGGTGACCTTCAACGAAATCGCGTATGCTGTCTGTCCGGCCAGACAGGCCGCAAAGGCAGCCAGCACACTCGGTCTCACCATGTTCCTCGTGGCAATGGTGGGACGAGTGTGAATGTGGATGTGGTTTGGGTTAAACTGAGATCAGGGTATTAAAAAGGTCCATACGCGAAATGTTCAGGAACGGGCAATCTCCATAATATATTTTTAGGTTCAGTACGGAGTACTAGTAGCACGTTTACGAGTACTTAAAGTTACAGAGTAATACTCTGGACTCCGTATTCCGTGCTCTACCCCTAATACGATCGGAGTAGACACCGGCGCAAAAAACAGGGAAATCATTTTTCAGTGAATTATCCACAGCGGAACGTCATTATTCTGGACGGAAGGAATAAAAAGCCAAGTCTGGTTGGGATTTAGGGTTACATCTAGGACGGACCAGTGGCACTAAATATGGGGGGTTATTCTCTGTTGGATATGAGTCGTGAACCATTATAAGTACTCCGTATTATCCGTGTAGAAGGCCACACAGAGGGCTCATACTCCTGCGTACGCGATAAGATTCTGTAACTAGGGGACATTTTTTTAGTATGGATTACGTGATGAGGCTGTGTCTCCACGATGCGTGGCCCCACACAGCATGTGCCCCGGCCCACAGGGGTCTACGAGTACGAGTACAGTGGTCACAGAGACCAGGTGCGCAGTGATATGATAAACCGGATAATAGTTGGCCCGGAGGATGAAGTTGATAGCTAGAGCAAGCCCTCGCTAGCCAGCAGAAGCCATAGTACGCGCCCTTCGTCAATTGCAATCGGTCTATCCTTTGTTATCTAGTCCTTCCAAATACGGCCGTCGTACAGTTGACATACTATCGACTCCCGGATCCCTGACCCACTTCAAGATGTACGATGAAACATGCCAGATTACGGAGTAACTACAGAGTGCTCATCGGCAGAGAAAGATGACCCGTCCATCATTTGTCATTTTGAGTTGGCAAGTACGCTTGATTGGCTAGGTGACGGCCTAGCTATCTGTCTGGCTTAGGCAAGCCGGCATGCGACTGACCTACCTGGCGAGGGCAGATTTACTATTCATAGTGACAGGCCAACTCTACCCCACAGCTAATCGTTCATTCAGCACGTGCTCGACCGGGCTTTAATTCCTTTCGTTAGATCTCTGCATTTGCCAGCGATGATAACATTGCAGGCCGGAAGATAGCCCTTATTCTCCCCTGCAGGAAGCTCTTACTCTCAAGGAAAGGAAATTTAACAGCATAGATAATGGTTAATTAACATTTCCAGTCGACAACAAACGCTTCCATAAAGACCCTTTGCAATGTCTTCCGCCCATCCTGAACCCAGTTTCAATGTTATCAAACCTTTGTTGAGCTAATGCTAAATGTATCCTCCACAGAATATATATGTACAGAGTACTCCGTGCTGTGTACTCTCTTCAGACAGGATAGGAATAGCAGGACACAAGCACGGTAACCCAAGCCCGGCTACTATCCTCTATACCCTCCCACAATAAGGACACATCAACTGTGATTGCCATTGCAGAGACTCCTTGCGTGCATCCTTGCCATATCGTGTCTTGTTGCCATTTAACCAAGGCATCAAGATGACTCAGCTCAATTTATTGGCAGGCGGCTCCTCCCGCACGCCGAGACCGTCTACCATCTGTCATTGGTCCGAGCGGCTCCATGCGGCTCCATCCTTGATGATTCCCACTTCGGGCGCTGGAGGTCGGATTCTTCTTTTTTCTAGTCTTCCCCTCCTCTGGAGGGATTGCAACAGTACGATCCGGTGTCTGTCCTGCTACTGGGGCTTATGCATCGCGGACTTCTTTGATTCATCCGATCCATATCTACGAGACGACAGTACTGCTGATCTTAGCTCGTGCAATGGCAGGCCCAGACTCGAAGGATCAGATCACGGTCCAGACTTCCTCGACAGATCCCTTCCCTGCTCCCTCGCCGTCGCAGTCGCAAACGAAAAATGCAGCGGTGGTTGTCACAGAGACCGGACGAGAACAACAAGCACAGGGACAAGAACAGGAACGGGAACGAGACGGGCCGGGAGATGGAGAAGCAACTACAGGCGATCAACTCGACACGCAGAAGAAGGGCTTTCTGGCATACTTCACGACCAAGGAGTTTTATATCACGTTATTGCTAGGGTGTGTTGACGGCGCGGGCGAAAGGCAATAAAAAAGGGTCCATACTGATATGAGCGTATCGTAGACAAGTGCTCGCGATCACAAATACGGCAACGAGCACGCTCAGCAGCCTCCTCGAGCAAAATAACGTCAAAATCCCGGCCTTCCAGACCTTCTTCAACTACGTCCTGTTAACCCTCATCTTCACGCCGTATACGATTTACCGCTATGGCTTCAAAAAGTGGCTGCGGCTGATCTACCGTGATTGCTGGAAATGTACCCCTCCCTCTCTTTCTCTTAGCACTATGCCTACTCCGGAGTAGATGATGCTAACAGATATAGATATTATCCTCGCATTCTGCGACGTTGAAGGCAACTACTTCATCGTGCTCTCATACCAATACACCACGATTCTCAGCACATCGCTCATCAATTTCTGGGCCATCGCCATGGTGGTCATCGTATCGTTCATCTTCCTGCGCGTGCGGTACCACATATCCCAAATCGCCGGTATCCTGATCTGCATCGGCGGCATGGGCATCCTCATCGCGTCGGACCACATCACGGGCAGCAACGGCGGCAACGCGCCGGACCAAGTAAAAGGCGACCTGTTCGCGCTCCTAGGCGCCACCTTCTACGGCCTCACTAACACCGCGGAGGAATACTTCGTCAGCAAGCGGCCCGTCTACGAGGTCCTCGGGCAGATGTCGCTGTACGGACTCATCATCAACGGCACGCAAGCCGCCATCTTCGACCGTGCCTCGATCCGCGACACCGCTGACCAGTGGAACGGCCAAACCGGTGGCTATCTCGCCGGCTACACGCTCTGTCTGACGTTGTTCTACTGCCTCGCGCCGCTGCTGTTCCGGCTCGCCAGCGCGGCGTTCTTCAACATTAGCATGTTGACGATGAATTTCTGGAGCGTGGTCATCGGCGTCGAGGTCTTTGGATATCATATCCATTGGATGTACCCGATTGCGTTTGTGTGTATTATCCTCGGCCAGTTGGTGTATTACCTCGGGCGGAGGGTGCTGGGCGAGGCTCGGAAGCCTTGGTTGGGGAATGATCAGGAGCGCGGCGTTGCTGGCCTGTTTACGGCTAGAAGGAAGATTGCCAGTCGTAGTCCCGATGGGGAAGGTACTGCTGTGTAGAGACTTTATCATATTCAAGATAGATATAAACACACGCTCCCCCAACACCCACACACATACACTTCGCTATATCTTCAATGAATAAAAAAAATACGCCAGCCATTCCTTTTGTACCTGCTCCTGGCTAACCAAAAGAGTGAGTTGTACTCTTTCCCAGAGATCCCCAAAGTAATGAACCGAACAAAAAGAAACACCGAAAACCGTGTGCCCCCCAAGGCCCCCAAGCAAAAAAAAGACAGACAGACACCGACCAATCCACTGTACAACACAGACAGACTGAGAAAACAAGAAGAGTGATAAACAGCGATAAATCCAAGGCTGAATAAGACAGGTAGGTGTGCAAACAGGCAAGCACAAGGGAGGATAGTAAGTAGTAAAGACGAAATATCATGCAAATAACCACACAAATCAGAGACAAGGAATACCGACTCCAGAAAACCAACTAGCCCAAAAAAAAAGTCACCGTGTTCCCATCGTCAGTATACCCAAAACCCATGTACTGTACTGTACTGTAGATTAGAAAAGCCGTTTTCACATATGGATCAGAAGGTGGTCAAATCTTCTATAGGAAATGTAAGAAGACCTGGCCGACACCTCATCACCCGATCGTAATGTATCATGCTCGATATGTGAAAGTGAAACATAAAACGTCGAAAAAATCAGTCGGACGAACCCCATATCTCACACAACGCCACCGTGCGGAAAACGAACTCAAAAGTCGAAACGAACGGAATGCTGAAAAAAAATCGCGTTGAAAAAGGAAAAAGTAATGCCGTTAACCCCAAACCGAAGCTTGAACGCCAAGGCCATTTTTCGATCCCCAAACTCCACTACCGTTACCCCAGTTCAGACCAACAGGGCCGGCAGGATCCTTGATCCCCGAGGTACCCGTCGCGGCTGATGCGGGAGGGTGAGCGGCTGACGTGACCGTACGGTCAGGCACCGCCTCACCGGCGGTGAAGCCAAAGCCCAATGGGGAGGGCAAGGGCGTGGTGGAACGCTTGGTCAAAGCCGGGTTTGGCATGGCGCTTGTTGAAATCGGACGCGAACCAATGGGACCCACCGAGCCAATCGGGCCTGTGCTGGGCTTAGATGGGGCTTGTCGGGAAGACGGCGAGTCGGCAGCTCCACCGGGCGACGAAGTGGACGTGACCGGCGGGTCGGTAGCGTCACCGTACTTGCCGAAGACCGGGTTGATGCCGGAGCTAGGAGACGAGGCGCTGTTGACGTGTGTCGGGGAATGCAGCGCGGAAGCGGCGGTGGGGATGTGCGCATTGCCATCTGAGCTGCCAGGACCGGGGGTGTGGGTTAGGCCGAAAGGATCAATACCGCGTGGTGACTGGCCCCTGACCCCGGTGGCCGAGGATGGAGTACCGGTGCCGCCTTGACTGTCAGGTCGCGAGGCATCATCGAAACCAGCGGCCGGGAAGAAAGCGGGGCTTTCATTGCCGTACAAAGCCCGGTGCTGGCGAGCCAGCAGATCTCGACGGCTTTCTTCACTGACCGCGGCCGGGCTGACGGAGCGATCGGGCTTGTTGTTGCCAGACATTTCGGATAGCAGGCCTTTGGAAGACAGAAGTAAATTAAAACCATGTTCACGAAGAGGACCAACGGCAGGAAGAGAGAGAGAGAGAGAAAAAGAGAAGCACGATGAAACGAGATGATGTCGAATCACACACACACACACAAAATGTATTATACAAGGCAACCGGATACATAAATGCATGGGAAAAATCATGGGGAATCAAGAAAGAACCAAAGATGATAATGATGATGATGACAAACGCTACCACGTACTTCGGTTGTACTGCTGCTCCTGATGATAGTTGCGGAGTTCCCTCTCACGCTGTGCCGCCATCCGACGCTTTGCCTGCATCATCTGCTCTACTTCATTGGGGCGATTTTGGAACCGTTGGGAGGCGTAGAAGCCCTGAGCGTTGGGGCTGGAGTGAACGCGGGAGCCGTCGAACTCGCTGATGGAGTGGTGACGTTGGGCCATGGCGCTGGCGAGGCGGGAGTCTGCTATGGAGCGAGAAAACGTTTAGAATATGGATAGGGCCATCATCAGTCGGGCCGAATAAAGCATACCGTAGTCGGGATAAGGAGGACGACCCATCATCAGGGGCATCGAGTCCCTCCGCGGAGCAGCCCACAGTTTGCCGCTCTTGACGAGGTTGTCAATCGCCCGGTCGACCTCTTTTAAGAGCCACGTTAGCCTCTTTTTTTTGTTTTTGTTTTTGGCATTCGTAGAAAACCCGTTGTTTCCACCTCTGGCAACTACCGGCGGTTAAGATTCGGGATCGGAAGGCATACCATCAAACTGCGAGGAAAAAGCTGGACTATCCTCGCGCTGGGAAACGGAACTCGAGCCTGGAGAGGAACAAAGGTAATCAGAATCTGCAGCCGGACTGACGGTATAATGATGACCTACCTGACCGCGAGGGAGGGACAGGCTGTTCCCAGGAGACCTGGCGCGCGGCGGGGGCCTGCCACCCCTGAGGTTCGTAGTACGACATAGTCATGGACGAGTCGCGAAATAGATTTGGAGAGATGAAGAAGGATGGAGGAAGAAGTCTGGAGAGAGGAGAATATAGGAAATCGACGTCAGCGTGGAACGGAGCCGGAATGAATGGCCAGATAGCTGACCACTGACAGCAGCAGTAATAAATAGATCCGAAGCAAAATGACACAAGCGCCAAGAGGATAGGAAAGAGAGAGAGAGAGGAGGGAAGGAGGGAGAGGCAGATGGCGAATTTAGGCAGGGAAGTTCAAATTTGCCGACATTTGAGGGCCTCAGGGATATGTGTATGATTATGAAGGCAACTGGATGTCGGGATTGGGAGAGGGGAACGGGAAGACCGGAAAAGGCGTATATAGTCTCATGATATTTCTGGTCTCTTTTCCAAGAGAGACAGAGATACAAAGGCAGCTTGTGTATATGAAATAGCGTGTAGAATATAATCGTGGATAATCATTGATTGATAAATGTGTGTATGTTGGGTGCGTGTGCGGGTGTATGTGTGTCTGTATACGTACCGAAAAGGAGTAAAGCCCTCAGGAAGCTACCACGAGTCAACGAGGCAGAGATGGGACGGATTGGGAGGGACCAATCAGACCAAAGAAAAAGGAGGAAGAGGAGGAAGAGGGGAAGAGGTAGAGAAGAGGTAGAGAAGAGGAAAGAGGAGGAAGAGGAGGAGGGAAAGCAGAAAAGGAAGCAGAAAAGCAACCTTGGAAGAAAAGAAAACGGGGGGCGCCAGAAGGAGAGGGGAAGGAAATGAGAAACGATGCAATTCGAATTCCACCGGGAGAAAAAAAAATATGAACAGTGGAGCGAAGGAGGAAAAGTGGGAGGGAAAATTAAAAAAAAAAAAAAAAAAGGACTCGGGTCGGAGTGTACCGTGCGGTTTGTTCCGGGCGTGTTAAAAGTTATGATTATACAGAATAGAATACAGAGTATTTATGACTATACGTAGTACAGAATAGATTGGAAGATAGCTAGCTGTATGGATGGATGGACGCGCCAGAGTTGAATGTGTGGTGTAAGTGAGGATAGGTGTACTCGGAGGTTACTCCGTATGGTACGGAGTATATACGGAGTAGACGGAGGTTCAACAATGGATGGGCGACGGACAGACATAGGAGCAGGACACAGGAACAGGACATGGGAACAGGACCTTCGGTGCTATTGCTATGACTATGACTCTTCCGTGTCTATGTCCTATGCTTCCGTTCTGGCTGCTATACCTGGCTTCCCTCTTCATCGGTCCTCAGAAGGCGGGGCTGCTATAACTGCTATCACTGCTATACAGAGTCAAGGTCCTCGTCACTATACTCTATACTCGATTATACTCCGTACGCTTATATTCAATTGGTCCTATTGCAGACTCAATTGCTGATCGGTATGCTTGATCTCAGTCCTAGTGAGCCTCTCTCTCTTTATACCCCGGGGAAGCGTAGTGCATACCCCTGGAACTCTCCAAAAACTCTACCCAGACTCCTACAACAATAGAACCAAGATCAATTGGACAAATACGAGTCGGCCAGCGCCATAGAGCGTGCCAGATTCTCCGCCAGGCCGGATTCTCATTCTGTATCTGCAACTGCTCTTTATATGTCCTGACCGGGGTAGGTAAGAGCTTCTTTCAGGACCGCGTCTTATCAAAACGCTTCAGACTACGGAGTATTACTGCTTTGTATATCCCGGAGAGAGAGAGAGAGAGAGAGAGAGAGAGAGAGAGAGAGAGTAAAAGAGTACTCTGTGCAGTCTTCTCTAGATCCTTCTTGACTCAGTTTATCCTTGGATATTATTGTTTTAATTGACCCAGAAACGCGAACGTGGGCAACGGCGGATCGACCGCAGCAGCAGCAGCAGCAAAGGCACATTCCCCCGAACTTCAATCTTCAATTCTGCTTCGTTTCTCCTTTTCTCTCTGCATTCATTCCTACGTTTTCTTTTCTTTTTGATTCATTCCCCTAATTCTCCCATTCATCAAGTATTCCTTCTCTCACTCTCACTCTCACTCTCTCCAGTCCCTCCAGCAACCCGTTCTCTGCTCTCCCTCGCGGGCGGCAATTCCTCCTGCGTGGTTTCTCCGACGCACCTGCTTCCCTCCCCTACTCTTACGCTCTTACTCTTACTCTGACTCTCTGACTCTCTTCCTTTCTCTCTTCCTCTGTTCTTCTCTTCATTCCTCTCCGCCTCTCATCTCTTTCGACCCCCAATTGACCTCCTTCGTCTCTTCTCTCTTCCACCGCTCACCTCTGTCTCCATCGCCACCGATAGTCCTCGTTCCTCCCAAAGTGTTGTGGGTGGTGGTTCGGCACACCAAAAGCCTCCCCTACGACTACCATATTTCCCCCCCGATCCTCGTTATAATTCCTAACCCCCTATACCTCTCCGTTTCAAAGAAAATAAAATTAAAAATTAAAGGATCCCACTCCCGGAGACCAACGTTGTCCCTACACAACGTTGGATTCCTCGCTATATGCTCGCAGACGATACTCATGGAAACGTTAACTCTTCAGCCCTCCCTGGTGATCGCTCCTCACCAATAGCCTCCGTGAAGCCCTCCGACTCCATGGCGTGGAACCCGTCCCCGAACGATCCTCCTACGGCGGCTGAGCCTCCTGTTCGACCCCCGTTGAACTCCCATCAGTCTAATTCTCTTCCCTCTACCCCCTACCAGCATGCGCGCAACCTCTCCTTCCATTCCCGATCACCTTCGCCCCGTCATGGCAATACCTCCCCTCGTTCGACACACTCAGAGACCACCCATATCCCGCTCTCATTACGCAAACCGTTCGCCGGCTGCAAGTATGAGACTGCCATGGCTTTCTTCCGGAGACGCATGCCGTATACTATCGGGACAGACTTATTGCCAGAAGAGAAGGACGGTCTCAAGGAGAAGCTGGACCTCGGGGAAGAACAAAAATTGACTACCGACATCATGGACGTCTATGATCGATTATTACCTTCCGCGGAGAGCGACGACAGACGCCGTCAACTCGTCAACAAACTCGAAAAACTGTTTAACGATCAATGGCCTGGCCACAATATCAAGGTCAATGTGTTTGGTTCTTCCGGGAATAAGCTTTGCTCCAGCGATTCGGACGGTGCGTGGTGTCCCTGCTTGCTGCATGCATGCAGGAATGAGCAACAACACTGACACTCTATTGGGCTTTTTTTTCTTTTTCTAGTGGATATATGTATAACAACAACATATAAAGAACTCGAGCATGTGTGTCTGTTAGCAGAAGTTCTCGCGCGCCGTACGTCCCTCTCTCCCCCGCTTGCCTCTTCATCTCCGGTTTTACTCTGACTCTCCTCGAAACAGACGGTATGGAACGGGTCGTCTGTATATCGCACGCCAAGGTTCCCATCGTGAAGATCTGGGATCCAGAACTCCGGCTGGCTTGTGACATGAACGTCAACAACACTTTGGCTCTAGAGAACACCCGCATGGTTAGGACCTATGTCGAGATCGATGAACGTGTGAGGCCTCTGGCCATGATGATCAAACATTGGACCAAACGGAGGATCTTGAATGATGCGGGTACTACCTCCCCCTATCTTCATCATCCTTTTCTTTCAACATTTAGTGTCTTACTAATTTTTCTAGGTCTGGGTGGAACATTAAGCTCATATACATGGATCTGTTTGATCATCAACTTTTTCCAAACCCGAGATCCTCCCATCCTTCCCAGCCTCCAAGCACGCCCTCACAGGACACGGACAACGCCAGAGGGCCTGATGTGCTCTTTCGATGATGATCTGAATGCATTGTCTGGCTATGGCAAGAAAAACAAGCAGTCGTTAGGCGAGCTGTTCTTTCAGTTCTTCCGGTACTATGCTCATGATCTGAATTATGAAAAATACGTCGTCTCCGTGCGCGAAGGGAAATTGGTCTCGAAAGAGGGCAAAGGTTGGCATCTGCTGCAAAATAACCGTCTCTGTGTCGAGGAACCGTTTAATACTTCGAGGAATTTGGGTAACACGGCCGACGACACGTCCTTCCGTGGCATTCACGTCGAATTGCGTCGTGCGTTCAAGTTCGTCTCCGACGGGAATTTGGCCGATTGCTGTGAACAGTACGAGTACCCTCCGGAGGAGGAACGCACGTGGGAGCGACCTCCGCCTCAACCCCGGCCCGTTCTCTCAGCCGCCCCTTCCAATGCCGCGCGCGGTGGCCGCGGTGGTGGCCGAGGAGGTCGAAATCCGAGCCAGTTTGGCCGTGGTGGTCATACAGGTCGAAGAACGTCCAATACTCCGAACAAGGCCAATCATTTCCGCAATGCCAACGCCGGCATGAGCCCTTCGGAGATCTCGCTGCAGGCGCAACATGCCCAGTACCTGTTGCATGATCATCTTTACCAGCAAATCCAGATCCTCCAAGCCCAGGAACAGGAATTGCGCCTCCAGCTACAGAACCAGGCTCTGCTCACCGGGCGCCCGCCTCCTGTGCTGGTTCGCCAACCGTTCATCCAGTTTCCCCTTCCAGCGCAGCAGCAACAACAAGGCCAGTCGCAGCAACAGCAAGCCCCCACGTCACAACAGCAGCCGTCGCAACAAGACCCGTCATCCCCGCCGCCACCGTCATCGTCAGGTGACGAGAATTCACGTTCAGGGTCGGCCACGGGCTCGACCACGAACAGTAACCAGCCCGCCGGGGTTCGTCCGCAATTTTACTACAATCCCGCATATCTTCCTATGACTGTGGCCGCCGGGGCCCCGGGAACAACCAACCCTCCCTCACCATCTACCGCCGTGGCTATGCCTGATCTTCGGCGTAACCCTCGTCGATCATCGGTAGCCAGTGGGTCACCAGGAGGATCGCTACGCGCACAGTCGCAGCCGGCACGGTCACTGAATTCTTCTGCGCTTCCGTCATTGGCACCGTTATATGCCCTCTCACAACAACACACGGATGGGTCCCACGCCTCGAAACCGCGCCAAGGCTCAGGTGGTTCGCAGGAAGGGTCGACCCAAGGGGATGACGATCATACGTTGGCGCCCAGCAGCTTGCCCAATGGTTTCCGGTCCGCGTACCTGGATGAAAATCGGCCTAGCGAGTACATGGGATATTATCTGGCCACCTCGCAGCAATTGCAGGCCTATCATCAAAACATGATATCCTCTTTACCAGCGGCTCCTGTCGGGCTCGCTCTGCAAAACGGTGGCTTCATTCCCATTGTAAACCCGCAGGATTACGTGGCAGCAACATCTTCGTCGTCGTCTCCTTCCAATGACACTTATACGTTGTCGTCTAGGACCACTCCGACGTCGTCAAATACCAAGATATCAACGTCACAGGCTCCGCAGTCACCACCTCAGGAGCAACCACAGTCCCAGCGCTCCACGCCCCGAGCAGCGGCATCTGGCCACCGCGGTCCTTTGATTGTCGACGGATCTGTGCCTCCGAGTGAACCCCGCCCTATTTATCCCATTGAAACCATAGACCCCTACGCCTCGTGGAGCCATTATAATGCCAATTCGTCGGACGACCCGAACACCGACACCCCGGCTAGTGCTTCGGATACCTTTTCGCAGGACTACCAAGACAGCAGTTCCGTCGATATCGACAATGCCTCATCCTTATATCCGCCGCGCTCACAGCCCGACACTAAAGCTGCTGTTGAGCCTTTGGTGAACGGGAATAATTACCCGAAACCGGGGTCGCTTTCAAGTCGATTGCAAAACCTCCACCTCTCGAATAACGAAAAGGGGACCACCGACTCGAATAAACCCGGGCAAGAGCGATCCAAAGGGATACCATCTCAAAACCAGACTGCCGTCAAAGAGATTCCTCCTCCCAATAACTCACGACAACCTGCTTCCGTTGCAGAGAAGGGTTCGTCGGCAACAGGAACGGAGTCCTCTACCTCCACACACCATCCGCGACGTCGTCAACCAAATGGGGTCGAAGCGTCCGAAAAGGTCAATGGGGCGAATCACCACCACAAGTCGAAGCCCAAGGGGAATCGCCACGATGCATCTCATCATCATTCTTCTGCAGGAGACAAAGAACGACATGCTGATCACCATTCGTCCCGAAAGCCCAACGGGGTCAACACGGCGATCCACGACTCGGGTGGTCACGGCAACCATGCCACTGGTGGCTGGCAGACCTCTAAGAAGAAGCAAAAGAAAGGTAGTGGTAGATCAACGACCGCCAGTGGTGCTCACAACGGTGGAGAACCACTTCCGGCTGATGAGTCGATGCGAAAAGGTGGCTGAAGCAAACCTCTTTCCTTCCCACCCGGCTTTTACGCAGAAAAACGAATAAAATGCCATATTCGACCTATTGCATTTTGAATTGCAGGTCATGGGGCTCGATGGATAAATACTAGTTTCGTTGTGCCATGCATGCGAAAACAGTGTGTAAAGAGTATATGACGATCCGCTATTTTCCTTTTTCCTTTTTCCTTTTTTTTTTTTTTTTTTTT